>KL272703.1:16446-51425 GCA_000699545.1 Podiceps cristatus
AACCAAGGTCTAGCCTGTTGCCTTGACCAGCAGCAACACGGTCACCAAAACCTAATGCCATGTCTCAACTAACACGAAGACGTAGAAATGCCTACACTACATTTAGACATAGATTAAGATCACTCCTCTGAAACACAGATTTAAATTGAGCTTACCAGCCTCTAGACAACTTAGACCCAGACACCATTTTTCTTCAGGGGGACAGCCAGTAAGTAACCCCCTGATGTCAGGCAATGGTGGAAGATTCTGCCAGGCCAGATGGAGTTGTCCAAAAGCTGCTGACTTGGTGATGCTACTATGAATAAAGCCCAGACGTTTGTAACTGTTCGTGGGCCAAAACCTCACAGCACAGCCCTCCTGGTTAGATTTTAAACACGTAAATGCTCAGCCTTCACAATACTTTTGAAGATGCTGGATTGCAACAACTGACTGGACTGCAAGTAATTCTCATCGCTTTATAAAGCGTATTAAGATGCCCAAACAGGGGTACTACTCTGTGCTACAGTAGCCATAATCTTATTGAATATCGCACATGGATTCCTGCTAAGGAAGGCTGCAAGGACTTCCATTTTAGTCCTCCTCTGCAATTGCCCATAACGTTCCTGAATTTTCTGAGCTGCAACTTTTCACACTGCTTTTTCTGCCAGTATTGGCTTTCATTATTTCTTTTAAATATAAACTTGGAGCAAAACCTCTTCAGATGTTTTAAGTTACAAATGTGTGGAAAAAAATATAATTTTCTACATTAAAAAGAAAGTTTTGTGTGCAAGTGTGAGGGAGACACATTGAAGGAAAGAAGCAGGGAATAGCTCAAAAATGGCAATACTTTGAAACCTGAAACTTGGCATGGGAACAGTTCCTAACAAAGTGTGTGCTCTGCTAAGTTTAGAAGAAATTGTGGTTGTAAAATAAATCTGCGAACACTTGAGAGTACATCCTAGAGCACAGACAGCAGAGGACACTGTTCAGAAGTAGCAATTAACCCTGCACGCACGTGACTGGGAAATGCTGTTTGCATCACAAGTAGCGATTGCGAATAAGGACCCTCCAGGACTAAATCCAAAAGCTCCCATAGCTTGGGATAAAACACAAATACATTTTTTTAAAAAGCCATGGGTCTATCCTTCCAGTACATACCAAGATATATGAGCAATTTGAGGAGTACTAAACCAGATAGGCAAAGCCTTAAGTCTGGGCCAGTGAGCCACTAATTGCTGATTAATAGCTACTGCACCAAACAGCAACCTAGTGCCTCTTTCATTTAAAAGCCAAAAAATAAATCTGACTAGACTTTCTCGCTGCTGTAAGAAGGACTTGCCATTCCACAGCCATATTCCTCCCGCTTTTAACCCTCCCTATTTTGTTCAGTCACGAGGGGATGCAAGGGAAGCAGCAATGCCAAGGCAGGCAGCGCAGACAGCTGCCTGGGGAGCCCCTCCCGTGGCAGGGATAACGTCCCTGGGATTCAGCAGGGCAAGTGTCACCAGATGCGAGTCCCAGCACACCAAGGACAAGTGATCCTTGGAACAGGGAGCAGTAATTAGATTAGACACCTTTATTTGGGTCTGACTAGGATTGTTTCAAGCTCCAGTAACAGGAACAGCGAGCACCTTTGAACACAGAATAAGTTTCACGTTCATGCTCAGAAATGCTTAAAGAGTTTAGGCATTTGCCCCCAGCTCCCTACCATCCATCTGCAGGAGAAAAACAGGCTGTGCAAGCAAGGCCAGAGTTGGGATCGGGCAGCATAGGGGGCGGGAAAGGGTCAGAAGTCCTGTAAAGGATCACAGCGAGGAGGAGACATGTTCCTCTGCTGGGTGGGCAAGGGAAAGGTGATGCCATTTTTAAACTGGAAGAATAATCTGTCAGTGGAGCCTGGGACAACCTGGACAGACGTGGATATTCCTCTCTGCACAAGTGTCCACCTGCAAGTTGCAGGTATCTGCACAATACCGTACTTTTGCAGATGCAGGCCACGTATCATACAGAGCCAAGGGAGGCTCTGATCGCAGCTGATGAAGTCAGCCAGCCAGTGCAATTGAGAAAAGAACTTGCTCTTACACCAAAGGTGGAAGCTGGGTTCAAACTTGGGACGGAGCTCCCAGGCCTCACAGATGGTGAGCAAGAGCATCTCATTTTCAATGACTGTCACTTAAAATTCCACTGGAAGCTGATGGAGAGAACGTCAAACCTAAGAGTGCACCCGCTTTCCCATCCTGGTGTAGCAGTCATGCTCTGGTTTCCCTGTTTCAATTCACATCACCTATGTAGTTGTTTCATTGATGTCCAACGTGCTCCCGCGTATAATCATACCAGTCCTACCTGTGCACAGCTTGCTTATGGAGACTTTTTCTCCTCTCACTTCACAATTCTGCATCCTTCCTGTTCTTCCATTATTGCTATTTCTCTTTGCTCTGCCTAGCTGAGCCCCAAGCGATGCATCCCCACGCTAAGTGCTGTTAGGAGAACGAGTGGTGGTTAGGCAGGGTACTGATGCCCATTAACGTCTTACTGTACCAGCAGCAGCTTTCATCTCCAAACAGCTGAAACTGAGACTGTGCTCAACAGCCAGTGTTAGTCCCAGCATTTCACCCTTCCACTTCTCTCATCACCCCCAAACCAACAGGCATGGTGGGGAAGTAGGACAGAAACGCTGTCAGCCCCAGCACAAGGCTGAGAACTGCGCAGATGCCTTCCAAGATGTTTGTCCACTAGCTAACAGCTCCCCAGCGTATCACCCTCGTGTTTGCACAAATCGCTCATTTCGAGTGGTGCTTTCATCCACAGATCTGTCTCCCAGCATTGTCCCAAGAAAAGTAGGTGGGGGAAAAAAAAAAAGGTAGAGTTATTCCTATTTCAGGCAAGATGAAGCACAGAGCACTCTGAGGTTTCAATCCAGCTGAGCACTGCTCTTTGGTACTGATACCTGTAGTCCAGGCTCAAACTGTCCTGGCTTTCTCAGTCCCAAACTGCGCAGGCACTCAAGAGCCTTGCAGACAGGAACGGTCTCACAAAGAGCTAGAAATAACAGCAGCTCCATTTCATTTTTGTATTCAAAGTACACAGTACGTTGCGGTTGAACAACCAGCTGTAGCAGCACCTCACAGGGCTCTGACAGTCCCCCTCAAATTCACCCTAGGAGAATACAGCTGACCAGGGAGCCTGTCTGGAAGGACCCTCCCAGCCCTCGCCCTGCTTACTGACATTTCCAACAAAAGGTTCAATTTGTGTAATTTGGAAGACAAGCTCTCTGTTTACCCACCTTTAAAAGCCGGACTAGAGCAACCAAACCCATTTCACTCGGGAAATTCTGCGTGGACACACAGATGTGCAGAGGCAAATACACAAGCTGAAGCTCAGCACGGCCCTTAAACACCACATTTCCTTCCTCACACATACATGTAAAACACTGGGATGGTTTTGAACACCCTGCGGTCAGAGAGACCTTTCACTTTAGTTATCCTGGGACAAAGCAAATAACTTCATAAGGTGGTTTCTTTTGGCTTTTTATACTTGGAAAACATTGAGCACATTTTTGTGGATCCAAGTAATGTCCAAACAGGCACTGGCATCACTTCACATTAGTTCCATCATCCTCTGTGCTTGCAAGCATGGAAAATAAAAAACCTCAGGTACTGGGGAATGACCTGAACTTTGATCTGAAGCGAACCTATGCAGAAGGCTAGAAAATATTCACACATGCAAATTATTTTTGCATTTGTCATTTTCCAGTATCTTTTTTCTAGAGGCACACAAAAGCTGCCTCTAATGAGAACTTTTGGTCCAATTTGCAAAATTTAGGACATTTGCATATTGGGAATTTTACAGACATCCAAACTAGAGTTAATTGAATACAAAACTTGTGTCATGCAACCTGAGATAGAAGCTGAACACATTGACCTTACACAACATTTGATCAGACTTACGTGCAAGAACAGGAGGACAGGACACTTTATGTCAAACAAACCCGGTAAAACCTTTCACAGGCTGCATTGTCTAACTATGGAAATCAGGACACTTTATGTCAAACAAACCCGATAAAACCTTTTCACAGGCTGCATTGTCTAACTATGGAAATGACCACAGAAAAGCTTCTTTGGCATCAGGAACTTGGCAGAATCAAAGAAAAGGTTTAGATATTGGTATGGATAATGCAAGACACACTTAGGAACAAATTGATTCAGGATCCTGGTGCTCCGGGGCTGAACCTGGGAGATGCCAGCAGGAAAACATCTCCTTTGAAGATGGTACAACCAACCACCTTTCGGCTTGCGTACTCCAGAGCAAACAGCCCATGTCAGAAGTAGGATGCCAAAGAGGGTAAGAGGGACTTTGGTAACATGATGGATTTGCCTGGGTGGTGAAGGTAGTTGCAAAACAAGACTGCTTTGCTGATACTTTCAATCCTATATCAATAATCCACTGAATGTGGTTCCTGACTCTGAACTGCCTGGGGCAGGAGCAGGTCTTATCTTACACTTGATGTAGGACTACCTCAGCATGACCATAAATACATTGAAAGAAAATATGCAAAATTAATGTGTATCCAAAGCAAACTTACACCCAGATGTCTTTTTAATGGGAAACTATCACTGGGTGATTTTGCAGGTGATTTCTTTGATTCTGCTAAGTTCAATGAAGTCAGGTGGCCACCGGCAAGCTTGAAAATGCCAATGCAGCCTCGAAGCAAGAGTGAATTTCAGGATTTTCCTAGAGAGCTGGGACCACACAATGACTCTCTTCTCCCACTGAGGACCAAGCTTGCATGGCTCTGCTCCAGCTGTAATGAGAATCACGTTCCTGAGATAATACCAGAGAGACAAGAGCAGCCTGGATTCACACCATTTCAGCTGATGTCAGGGGACCAGTATCTCAAACTCACACCCCATTTATTAGTCTCTCCTCTCCCACAGGAGCTATTCTGTGGGTGAAGCAGAGGAATTCACGCCAGGTCTCTCACTCTCCCTGCTTCCCATCAGCAGAGTCCTTTTAAAGAGAAACATCAGGCAACAACTGGTGATGTATGCACAAGCATTTCTAATGGCATAGCGCTGCAAGGCAGGGATTCAAAGTGGTGTGATCCTTCACTGATGGGGCTGTGCTGGCAGCAATCCCATGCGTAGATATGGTTATATCAGCACTGCCCTATCCCTTCCCCCCCCCCCTTTTTTTTTTAACAAAGATAACTTGTGTTGTGCTGTATGTCTGTGTCTGCACAAAAGTATATTTTTTATTCTCACAAGACAAAGCACAGCTATGTCCACATGAGGAAGCATTTGGTGGGTGTAACAGCTTTGGTGTCTTATTTTTGGCAGGTGTTCATAGTGTAGCCAAGACCTAAAGTTTTTTGGAATAGATTTATCTATTACTATAAATTTAGGTTTATCCCTTGACACATCTCAAAGCAGCTTACTGGGAAGACATGAGGAAACAGGATGAAAACATGACTTTTAGAGGTCTAGTCACATGCATAAAATGAAAAACAACTACATTTTCACACCATGTTAATCTCAAGAAAAAGCGAACAGTAGGTCATACCGATAGGGGTACAGTGCATGGATGGAGACAGAACAGACGAAGAGAGAAATAAACACAGCTGAAAAATTCTGATTTCTGATCAAGGGAATATATTCATGGAATATGGCATGCAATATTTGCCCAGCTGAATACACATCATCAGCAGGCAGCTCGACCCACAACTGCAAAGTAAGAGAAAGCTGTTGGCAGCAACAGTCCATAAAAAGGACATAAATAATTACAGTTCTTCTAAACAAGGTCAAGTTTTAGCTGCTGCTTCTCTTCCTCTATTTAACAGTCAAGTGAGATGGCTCAAAATGATTCAGGGTGAGTTTTGTCCTGGTAAATTTCAGAGCAAGGTAGAAGATTTGAAAAGAATCAGAGTCTACCTTTGTACCACAAACATTGCTGTTCATTAAATGTGAGCTGAGCCATGACCTCAGCAAGTCCTGGAAGATTAGCTTGCTGCATCCTCAAAGCAGCTTTCCTGACTGGAACTTGGTTGCTGGCACCTTGAGTTATTTTAAGGTGCTGCTGCAATTTTCACATCCTGTCCCGCAATACGATGGGGCCCTTGGAGCACTGAGCCACAGCGTTCCTCCAGCAGTGCTGCTCCTTCCACTTCTCACAAAAGGGGAAAAATACACAGCATTATCTGCAGATAAGGACCAAAGGTTTTTGAGGTTTAAGTGATTCAAGGCAATTTAAGTATTCATCCATTTGCTGCTGCTACATGAGTGGCTGATTTGGGGTTTAGGTTGTTGGATGGCTGGAATATAATCATAAGTTCTTCAATACTATGGACATGCTTGGACATTTGCCTTTGCATGTTCCTAGCACAAACAAACTTGCCTTCCACACCTTAATGGAAATACAACACAACAAGGAAGTCAGAAAACACCACATAAAGAGAGCAGCCAAGATTATTATGTTAGGATTTCTACTTTGTATTTTAATCAAAAACTTCTGGAAGCATCTGACTCATCACAGTCTCTCCCCCAAAGCAAGACTCTTGTTCTTATAATCCCTACTTCAGGTAAGGAAACATCCAGGAAAAATAAATGAAGTGCTCAGTGCCTCGATCTTCATCATCCACATTCAAGACTCCATGCTTGTCTGGAAGACAGCACAGAGAGAATACCTGTTCTTGCTGCTGGCCATTTCATACTGAAAATCCCCACAATTCCCCTCCAGCATGAAGACATCCATCAGAATGAAAGTTATTCTAGATCTGACAGGCAGTCAGGGGCAGAGCAGGATTGTTACATAAAGCATCAGTGGGAGTAAACAAGAACATTACTTATAGGCAGTAATGCTTCCACCTTGAGACCCTCACTGTACCACAGGCTCTGGGATTCCTCCCAGAGATTAAATACACAGATTGGCTTTTTGGCAGATATTCAAGACATCACACTACATACCTGCCCTTTCTCCTGTACTTATTTTCTGTTTATGTGTACCTCTGCCAGTGCTGTCTCCTTCCATGGAATTTGCACTGAGCACATGAGGGTCTTTTCCGTTGCAGCCAAAGAATGGAGCAGCACATGCATCTTGGCAGCTGAAGAGCCCTTACAATGACTGGGTAAGGGTTTCTCTACTCAAGTGCATTGTCCTACTGCAATGTCACGCAACCATCACTGTTGTATTCTGGTTTGGAATTTCACATTTTTCTAAAGAAACTGTGCAAGGATAAACAACCATTAGTGCCCAATTATGACAATCTCTAGATGAGAGATACCCCTACCAGCCAGCACTAACTCATGGACTGATGACTCTGACACAGCGGACAAAGGAGAAAATCTCTGCCCTTTGGCCAAGTGAATTTTCAAGCTCTCTCATCACTTGCAGCTCAACCTGTTCTAACACCAGCATGTGAAGGAAACACAGCCCCATGTTGCCTTGCTGTTCAATATGCTCATATACTGTGCCACTGGGAACACATGTATCATCCAGGCAAACTCAAGCTACACTACCAGAAAGGGACAGTGCATGCTCCGCAAACAGCCTCTCGAATTGACATTCCCTAAGTCAACCCTCCCACCTGAAAACTGGGCTCCATAGCAAATAACCCACTTTGTTGGATGATGGCACCTTTTGGGGCAGAAAAGCAGTGCAAACACTGCTCCTGGAAGCCAGCGCCCACTGTGGCCTGCAGAAGTGAACTCTACTTGCCATTGCCCAAGCATACTCCATCGTCTTGACTCATGAACTAATGTGTTGGTTCTGTTTCCTGTTTTGTGCCATCTATCATGGCTATTACCAAACGAAATCATTGCTGGAATTGCTGAAAGTGGCTTTGTGTCCAGCTAATAGTATCTTCCTACTGCTCTTTGGGGAATAGTTATGTAGCCTCTTGATTCTGCTCCCTAGCTCCTGTTGACTTTAAGAGACAAGCTTTCTCCCTTCTAAAACGCCATGCACAGGATACAGCTGGGATAGGGTTAATTTCTTCCTAGCAGCCCGCATGGTGCTAGGTTTTAGACTTCTGACTTTGCCAGTGTTGATAACACACCAGTGTTCTAGAAAAGCATTAAGATCTTCCTTGTTTCTCACTTTACACACACACACAGCAAGTAGACCGGGGGTGGGCAAGAGGCTGAGAGGGGACACAGGTGGGACCAAAGGGAGGGTTACTCTTCCAAAGCATCCATTGCTCAGAGACTGATCGGGCATTGGTCTGCTGACAGAAGGTGGTGACTGCCTTTGCCATACTTGTGGGGGTGTCCCCCCTCTTTTTTTTCCTTCACTTATTAAACGGTCTTTATCTTGATCCAGGAGTTTTTCTCACTTTGGCTCTTCCAATCCTCTCCCCCATCCCACTGGGGGAGGGAGTAAGCGAGTGGCCAGGTGAGTGTTTGGCTGCTGGTTGAGGTCAACTCACCATGCCCTACCTCACACATCATCCCCCCCCCATTACATTTTTAGACTAATATTTACTGGACTTAACTCCTTTTTTTGTAATCACAGCTAAAACCACCATGTGCCAATCAAAAACTCCCTTTAGCTGTGTCTCAAATTGCCCTACATTCTGATTTTTTTCAGATCTCACAGTCACTTCAGACTTTAGGACATGCTAATTCAAATAAACACAAGCCATGTAGGGACCCAGGAGACACTGCACATGTAAGGCATCACAATACTTTTCATAAGCTTTCTAGACCTCAACTCTTGAAGTTTAGAAGGTAAAGCCATGGATTTAAGGCAATGGCATTTGGGATTAATTTGGACTCCAAATCCTTCTCTCCTAGGAGTCAAATCTCCCTGAGACACTGAGGAAGCACAGAAAGGAAAAGACAATCTTGGTCCGACAGTTTTCCATGTGTCTCTCAGCCATGTGCATCTCTGGATTTTGTTCTCAAGTGCTGAAGTGTTTCAGGCTGTTCAGATAGGGAAAGCTGTGCTTTTGGAGGCTGTCCAAACCATCCATTAGGCTTCTCTTAGTGAATAAATTGTTCTGCTTGATTCATGGGCACCACTGTTGTCTTTGAAGGGAGTTAACCAGAACGTAACCAGGACTAGTGCAGATCACTGTGCAAGTAACTGATACCTACTTGATCAATAAACAGTGTTGATTTTATTCCAATTGAAATATAAGTTAATGGAATCCTGAAAAGTAGCCTTGTAGAGGCAAAGAGAATACTGCAAGTGTGCGACCACCCCTGAATCCCACATTTCAAACAGTCTTTCCTATCGTCCTTTGCAGCATTTCTTATCCTCATTTCTTCCACCAGGTAATCGTCACACACACTTTCCCTAAATTAGTGACTGGCAAAATCTTCACGTCCCACTTAGACGCACTGCAAGAATTTCTGCACTTCATACCGCATCTTTCCATTGCAATACCACTACCACGCTCCTCTGAGCCAGCTCTGGGACACTAGCACTTCACAGAGCTACGTCACAGCTCTGAGCTAAAAGAAGTGAAACCTGCTCACTTTCCCTCAGGAGCTGCTGCCTGATCAGCTTGAGTGCAAAGTGATCATCACCAGCAGCTCCAATTACCATCATTTTAACTCTCACAGTCATTTTTCATCACTGGAGGTATCAAATTGTACGAAGTTGCTAGGCAGGGTCCCCATTGCTCCCCTCCTCCTCTTCCTTCGGCCTTGGCCTTGCACAAGACCCTCTTCTGCCTGGTGGGACACAACCCAAGCCTGTTGACACTTAACCTTGCCTGAAGAGTCTATGGCTGAGATTAACAACAAGCGTTTAATTAGCAGTTCTCTCAAAGGGTACGATGATACTAACCAACACCAAAGTACTTGCAGAGCAGACATCATGCTTGCTTCTCCCTGATTCGCCCATGGAAGCACAAAGAGATCCCTAACACAGCCCAAGGTGCACACATGCACATCTACAAGCCCTCACCAGTAGGAGCTATGCATGTGAGTGGAACAGGAGAGAGTTTAGCTACTAGCATAAGAGCTAGTCATTTGTGAGAAGCTATTGAGCCCCAAACATCAGTCAGGCAGGTGCAAATTTTGAGGGCTTCCATTAACGTTATTCAAGGTACATACTTATCCCTCCAGAATAATCGAATGCATATCTGGCCTATCATCTGCAGTGCAAGCATTACCCAAACGCTTCCAGTGCTGACAAATATATTCTTCCATCATTGCTCAATCGCTATTTGCTCGGTTTAGCTCTGCATGTATTATAATAGATTTAAAGACAGAGCCAGCCTTCAAAACCAGATGAATCTGAAATTAACAACAGAGGCATTTTCACTCTGAGGTCTGGATGAGAGCATAAAATAACTGAACTTTGTTCCTGTGGCTTATTACATCATCTGGCCCCTCTTTGACTGAAAATATTTCTATTCCTCATTCCAGCCCATCTGTTCTTCAGAAAACTCCTCTCTATTTACTTGAAAAACAACTAACTGGAGGCAAAGGCACTTCCCCCTCCCCACCCCTGAGGAAAGTATGTTCATAATTAAGTGAAGAGCATTGCATGTTTGTTCCCGCTAGTGCATGTGCACATACACACGTGTGTGCGCATGCCTATTCTTAGTTACACTGTCAAAATCTGTCTAATATTTCACAGCAAAGGAGGTGGTCTTGACCCAAAAAACACATCATTATTTCTAATTAGGAAATAAAGAAACAGAATTGTCAAAAATATCTCTCTGCAGGGGAGCCATGCTGCGAGATGACGGGACTTTTCCCTGCTGTTGTGTTTTCTTTAGCTTTAATTTACTTTGGTGTGAAAACTGAGCCCAATCAAACTCGTCAGCCGGCAGGGAAAGGAAGAAGGGGGTTAGCAACACGGTGCTGCCCTCACCTTCCTGTGTGGGTGGAGAAAGGCATTTTGGGTCTTCTCTTCAGATGAAAAAGCGTACTCCTCCACAGCGGTTCATCTTATTCAGTACAACCTCCCTGCCTGTACTGATTGCGGGCTGTCTCAGCTGCTTGCACCTTTTCTCGCACTGGAAGGAGACCAAGCTGAAGCAGTACACACGCTTTCTATTGGTGCAACTCATGTTATCAGTATATGAATTATTTCCACTAAAATAGCAAAGCAAGTCTCTAACAAGAGAGGTATTCTCCTCCTTTTACAATCTATAATGTGGAAATGACACATTCCTCTTTGTCTTAACCTTCCCTATTATAACCACTTCTGGTAAAAACCACTAATTTTGAGGTGGGTCTTGACTGAGTTCTTGGCCTCAGGACACAAGTTTAGCACACACAACAGCAGGAGCATGGAAAGAGAGCTTCATTGCACCGTCCCCAGGAACTACACCCTCAGGCCTGCCAGGACGTTGGGACACAAATGCGCTGAAGAAATCTTAAGTGACTCAGGGCTGAGCTCATTTGAAACAACGAGTGCAAAACCACACGTGAAGGGGTGAAACCCCTTCACAACAACCACACTGATGAATTCTCAGAAACTGTGGGTTGAGGAGAAAGGCATTTGTACTGTTTGACAGATGGAAATCACTTGGGCAAGGCTGCCCTGTAGCAATTTTCTCCTCTGACAGAGCAGAGCTCCAGGATGTGCCTCCAAGGTGGTAGAACCCGGGAGGATACACAAGCTCAGGTATTCACACCTTCCTGAGGAGCAGATTTATTTTTCCCAGGACAGGGGAGAGGCTGTGTAAGTTTGAACAGTGACACTCAGTCAGGTTTTTTCTTTCAGCTGCATCTTCAAACTAGGCAAGAAATTCCACCACATGGGACACGACACACTGCACAACAGCCCAAACTAGCAGGGTTTCTAGGTGGGGTTAGAGATCATTCGTTCTTCATACTCACCATACCCTCGGTGTCTCTGTTAACATCCACCTAATTTGGTCTCTTACCTACTTCGATCTGTAGTGGGACCATTAGTAGTTGTATTACAAGGAACTCCGCTGATGCAAGTCTACTTTGCTGCTTGTGGCGTATCAAAAATGGCCTCTTTCTAGATACAGGGTTTATTCACGTGCTTCTGGGTTGTAATTCACACTTGGTTACACTTGAAACAGAGATGTTTCAATCTAAATTCTGAAAAGACTACAGTATGTAAGACTCTAAAAACCTGAGCAACAAATCACTGAGGGTTTGAAACACTTGAAGTTTGTATAGGCATGGTACACAAAGAATGGGGGAAAAAAAAAAAAAACAAAACAAAACAACAAACAAAACAGGGATTCAAAAAAATAAGATCACTAAACCTGTGGAAGGAAGTGCTCTCCTGGGGTCTGCAACCCACAAATCCCCACAAATATGAAGCAAAACCAGTTTCAAACTTAAACGCTCTCCAGCAATAAAAGGAAAAAGATCTATGACCTTTATATTCTGAATGAGGCCACTGAAATACCAAATAAGAGGCACATATGTCCAGCTTTGAGCCATTGGGCATCCATTTTTCCCCAGTTAGAACTACTGAGCAAATCCTACCCAAACTCTTGGAGATATTGTAGGGTGCAGAAGGCATGCTTTTGCACAAATATATCTTTTGCCTCATTTTATTGGCCTAGCCGTTAAAGGGGCACTTACTAGTTCACTTGGCAATTCATTAGCCACCATGCAAAGCCCTAGGGACTCCTGCAAGGAGGACTGCTGCAAGAGTCCAGTTCGACGTAAGCGCTAGTGACAACATTATCTGGTGGAATCGTTCATCTGTGACACATGTTTCCCAAGTGCAGAAAGACAACTCACACTGCTGGCTTTTAGAAAAACAGACGACGACACACCAAGCAATATGCTTTAAGTCTGCATTCATATTGACAATGAAATGGGTTCATCGTGTCCTGCTTTATCCACAGGGGTACAAAATGCAAGCGGTTTGCCTTTCTTCTCTTACCTCTTTCTGACATTGTCAGAAGACTCCATTATGCCTGAGGAGTACATCAGGCAGATAGCTACACTCCATCCATTTAGCTCCGTAAAGCAAAGCAGCCATGCTCACAACAAATTTCATTTCCCAGACAGAATGAAACGGACCTTGCAAAGCATATTATTTCAGAGAACAGAGCTTAAAGAAAGCACTTGCCTGCAATCTGGAGGCACCATAGGTACAGGTAGCAGCCTTGTTTTTTTTGTTTCACAGCAATTTATTGGTACAAAAGATCTATGAAGATTTTAACACTTAAAATCTCCCGATATATCTGGTTTCCAGATAAAATTATTTGCATATAGAAGTTATTGCCCTTTCCTACTGCACTCCACGGAAGTACTGCCCTTGACTTTAACAGAAGCAAAGTGATCCGGTAGTCAAGGAAGATGCTCGACTACAGATACAACTTACATGTGCAAAACACACTTCTGCTTCCTTGAGCCTGAAGTCTCTAACCCCTTCCTGACTTGTGGCATCAAAGTATTACACTGATTTGCTTGATTTGTTTTCCCAATTTTCTACGCTCTGCTGGAGGCTGTCCTGCTTTAGGCAATAACCCCTCCAGCTTTCATCACAGCACCTCGCTGGATTGATCATGTCACCCAGTGATGCACAGTAGGAGAGGGTATTTTCTTCCTGCTTGTCTGTAGCTTCATCCTTCTACTTGCCTCTGGATAGTGTTACTAAAACACTGGCTTTTTTTCAAGCTTAGCCAGAATGGGCACAACTGATTTCCTGATGTCTTGGAACCCATCCAAACTATCCATTAGCCACCAGTTCACAAACTGATATGTCTTCCAAAAGGATCATGGGCAATGCTATTGTTTCTATAAAAAGGTTAACTTCAGGTAAATGAAAATAAGATTTACTGCTTGGGACAGGTTGCATGCAGTAAATAATTCAGAATTTATGAATTGTCATCTCTAAGACCCCATTCATCTGCAGCGATAGGGGCCCTTGGACCACTCAGCACAGTAGCTCTCCATTAAATCACTGTTATTTATGTGCGTCGCTGTAGGAGGCCTGGATGTGGATCACGTCTCCACGGTGCTAGGTGCTACCCAAACACTATGGCAGGTCATCACAGTCACATTATCCTGATAGTGCTGGTTGATAAGGCCCCGAATAGAAACCCCTACCAGCATCCCCTCCTACACCTCCCCTGCCGTCTGCTTCATTAGCAGGTGATGCAGAACATTTGTGAGCCAGACAGGTAGTTCATTCTGGAGAAGGGGCTAGTGAGAGACCCTCAGTTCCCTTTCACAAGGTTGAGTCCTAGGCACGGTGATCACCAAGGCACACCGAGGCCACAACGGAGCCCCAGAGATGTACTGCCACACAAGCCCTTTCCCCACTTTCTGCTTCCTCCCACTGGCAGCTGCAAGCTGTTCAAGGCCAGGCTTATTGCTATCCAGCAGAAAACACAGCACCTGAATTTTGAGACCCGCTCTTAGGCCCTGCTCCCAGCCTCCACAGTCTGCTCAGCAGCATCGGTCCTGAGCAGCAAGAGGTCCCTACCATCAGCACTAACGTGGATCTGCAGAGGCTCCTTCCTACCATCATTTTCTGCGTTTCCACTATGACGTGAATTCCCTTCAGTCACACAAAGCCTGCAATATTGCATTGCCAAACACAGGGTGGATTTCTCTCCCTCAGGTAACTTGCCAGACTCTCATGATTCACTGTACACAACTGCTGTCTAGAGTCCATGTCCCAAACACACCTTGCAGCAAGGGCTAGTAGCAGCAAAGGTTTAATGTTAAACCAGGGCCCTGGGGTTTTGCTGCTTCAGGTTCCTCAGTTTGTCCAACACCTACAATCTCTTTTAGCAGTTTCACACACAGCTTCCAGAAATATATTCATAACAACACTGCTGCAAAACGACCTTGAGGGACCGAGTGTCATGAACAACCGGCCACTGTCACTCCCAATGTGTGCAGCCCATGAAGCTGAGCCATCTGCTTCTCAACACTGAGCAGAGCTGACCCTTCAGAAGCTCTCCACCCGGGAGCTGCTGGTAGTGTACAGTGGAGGGGACAAATACTTCCTGCTTGTGGGTTTTCACATCACAGTCAAAAAAAACCTTTGAGTCCCCATCTGTTTTTCAGTAGAAAACATTGATTTTCTGTGGCAAGGGGGGATGCTAATATGGGACAGAGACACTCCTGTGAAACAAAAGCTGTTTACGATTACCCGATAACATGTCATATAAAGACTGTTACCACCAATAGCACATATGGATCAGGGCTGATCGCAGTCTGGTGTGTGTCTTTTCCTCTCTTCCTAGAAGATTCAGTCTTGACTCAAACATACAGATAGATATTTACATGGTAGGTGAATAACCACTCAAACAACATGAAAATCGCCACAAGTGAAAGTACTCCGAGTCAGTAGCGGGGAAAAAAGCTTTTACCAAAACCACACAAAATGTAGAATGCAGGAAAGAACCAGTGCCAGAGTGGCTAGCAGCATCCGTGTGAAAATGGTACCCTTGGATGCACAAGCATGTTGAAATCTTCCCCGCGGTTACACCCAACAAGGAGACCTGTCTGCATGCAAAGGCCACCTGCTACTGATTCTGCTGCACCAGCAACAGCAATGATGCAAACTTCATCAAGGTTCGATACAGAGAAAATAGAAACCCATCAAAAAATAAAATTATTAAGTTGAACTCACATTCTTTTCCTGATGTTGACAAGGTTTAACTAACAGCTTGGTCCTACCACCAACTTTGCACAGAGCTATGGAAAGTGCCAGAATGTCACTCATTTTCTGGATGTTATTTGTGGTAACAGGTAATTCTTAATAACCGCTCAGAGCCATCCAGTGTCTAATTGTAAAAATAATTTCACAGTTAATTTGTATGAAAAAATGGTGACTTCAAATAATCTTTTAAAGCTGAATTTCAACCTCACAGACCAAAAGTCCCAAATATCCAGAGTTACCTAGAAGGAAACATTGAGAAGAAAAGTGTGCTTGAGCAACTCACCTCCAAAATGCTGGGCTTTTCTCCACCAGCTGCAGCAAGCGCTGGCCCCAGCACAGGCTCCGCATCAGGAACGGAAGAGTCGAGCATTATGCACCAGCCAGAGCAAAACCAGCGATCCTTGGGGGAGCTACCGGTCTGGTACTCAGGAGATCTGAGCGCTGCTGTTCCTGCATGCTCCCAGCCAGCCACACAATTAGTGATTCTGTTGAAGAGAAAAGGAAAAAATCATGTCTCACTGGTCACCTTGCCTGGTAAGAGTGCAAGCCCCTTGGAGCAGGGCTATCTTTCCTGTGTGCTCTGCCCAGCCTGGATGGCCACTGTCAGCCAGAGTCTCAAAACAAACGCTGATGAGCAGTGGCTGCTAAGTATCATATACGTGTGTGGACAGAGACACAGAAGGGGAACCCCCACCAAACGTATCTGTGTTTGCTTGTCAGGAATGAAACAGTATGATGAAGAGTTCAGGCTCAGATGCTTTAATAAAGTGACAAAAGGAAGTCCAGCTAGTAAAACACCTTTATGGAGACCCCCACTAATCTCAAGTCTCCTGACACATACACATTCCTGCTCCCTGGGAGAGTGGTCACAGACTTTGCTTTTAAGCCCTCAGCAAGTTTCACGTTGCACCAGAACAATATATTTTCTATACATTATTACAGACATTCAACTTCAAAGTCCTGGTTAAAAAATTTTTTTTTAAAAAAAAGTATCTAACCTGTCCTACAGTTTTAATAAATCTCCAGACAAAGGCCAGGTGAGTTACTGTTTTTGACACATAGTAAGGTGCTTCATTTCCCAGCCATATCCAGGGCACCACAAGTCCCAGCTATCAGGCAACGAGCTCGTTACCACCATAGGACACGGGGGACACCTGGCTTCAATGAAACCATCGCTTTGTTAGAGCAGCTGGAACAGAAAATTCAAGCCAGATCGTAACACCCTGCAGTATCTCTGAGAGGGATGAGTGAATCTTTGGGGACAGGTTTCAGGGCCTGTGTTTGGCAAGCATGACTAACGCATGCGTCTGTCAGCCAGCGTCTCTTCAGAGACTCAAAGGTCTTGGCTACTAAGGTTTCATGTCGGCTGCATGCTGCCTGAAGGCAACGATGCTAACAAGGCTGTCCCCAGCAAGGGCAGAGGCGCTTACGGGCATTTGTTGGCCAGCAGACGCAGCAGCACAGCACTGAGGTAGAGGAGCTGAAAACAGTTTCTGCCATTTACCCAGCAAGTTCACACTGTTTTTCCTCTTTGGCAGCTCTTACTAAAACATTAATGATCTCTGATCAGCCCCATTATGCTTCCACATTGGGATTAAGCCCTGAAATGTGTGGAATCTATGAAAATCACATTGAGAAACTGAGGAGGCCACTTCACAGCGTTGGCTGAAAGGCCCGGGATCACCGACAGCTCTCGCTCAGGGGCCATAAGCTACCAGTGACTCATTGGGGTTTCTACCAGAGCGGTCTTGTTTAATTGATTTACTGTAACAAAAGATCTTGTGTTTACCACATTTAACATGGGCCAAAGTCTTCCCTACATACAGTTCAACTCATACGTTTCAACTTCAGGTCCAACAACTGCAGCTAAGAGGAGTAAATGTTCTGCAAAAATCCTATTACTTAAAATTTACAGGAGTGAAAAGCCTGTGCTGGCACGATCGCCTCTGCATTTGGTCTCTAACAAGCTGAACCTTGTGAGCTTTTCAAGCCCTCTCCCAGCCAGCAGTAACACAATGCAGGACGCGTGTTTTCCAGAGGGCTGGTTGTCCCCACATCTGCAGGCTCTCCAGCCCAGTCTCCACTGAAGCAGCAGCACAGGACATCAAGTTCCTCCTGAAGTGAGACCAGATAGGCTGTGAATGCTTTTCTGAAATGCCTTCAGGTAAACCTCTCCTCTGCCCTGCTTTACTGTCCCCTCTGAAAGTGTGCTTAAAATGACAGCCACCTCCATTTATGCCTACCCAGTCTACATCACCGTGACCTGTCCTGTGCTTCTCCCTCTGGTTCATCTGCAGGTCCTGAACAGTTCTGCAACATTTGTCCCCAGGAATCACAAACCAGCCCCAAGTCTACGCAGCTGCTACTCTCACCTGGTATCACAGCATGGGGTGCCCAGACAACACCAACATGCTCCTCCAGAAGCACCCAACTGGTGCCTTTTGTTAGAAACTTCCCCTTGCTCTGCAAAACTCCTTACTCGTTCCCAGATCACCTTTTCTCCACTGCCCCCAAATTCTTCTCCCTCTCCCCACCCCATCTTGTTTCTCTCTGCAAGGCCCTTTTCTTTGGAAATGACACAATTTCCCTCTGGGCGAGATTAGTAAGTGAAGTTTGGCCGTTGTGCCTGGGATCCCTCAGCAAGGAGCAGTAGGTGAGGGAAAGAAATATAGAACTACTTGAGCTCAATAGCCCCCTGTGTGCCTCCTCCTCGCGTGGGCAGCGGTTAATCACCCTGCCTTCAGCACCACTGCTCTATCACTAAACCATCACATCCTTCATTAAACACAGGGCTGCGGCCATATGGTCTGCATGTCCTTCTGCACATCAGACCCTGTCTGAGGGGGCACAGGCGCTTGCCAGCCCTGCAGCACACACAGGCAGCCCCCCCCCACATCTTCAGGAAAAAAAATACCACCAAAATCCATTTGTTTTCTTATTTCACAACTTTGAGACTAACTGAAGCCAAGGGGAAAGGGAATAGATGAGGTGAGCACAGACAGAATAGTTGCAAGACTAAGGAAAAGTGCACTGCGACAGGTTTTCCAGGGGATTGCAACCATTGGAGCAACACTGGACTCAGGAGTAGAGGACTCTTCAACAACCCTGAGGAAAGGGAAGGACGATTGTGAGCAAAAGTTTCATTTCTTTCCCAAACTTTTATTTTTTAGCATTCATTACCTAATAGCTATGTATCAGGCTACCTCTCCAGGTTAAGGTTTTTCATCCTTTCTCCTGGGAAACCATTCCTTGTATCAGTGCTCAAGGCCACGTCTCCAACTGGCATAAATTCCCACAGCTTTCAGCAAAGTTACAACAACTGCCAGCAGCAGATTCATTCAGCCCACCCCTTAAACTTCTCTTACCTTCCCCTGCTGCCTCTTGCGCTAAAGCCCCTTTGGGCTAGAGCTCCCCTTCCTTCAAAGTGGCCCCTTCAGATGCTTGAAAGTACATTCAGCTTTTCACTGTTTCAGCAACGCAAATTTAGCTGTTATAGCTGCTCCTTCAATCCATCCCACTCTCGCACACTCAGTCTGATACAGAGCCTCCTGCGCCTACACATTTTTGAACACTTATGTGAAGCAAGCAGAAACCCCAAGACTTCTGAGGTCGGACTGGGTCTGGCACAGGATGTAGTCAAAGAAACCAGTGGATTAACAGCCATTAGGGAACCTCAGCCAGGCTTCAAATATAAAACCCAATACTTCCTGCGTGGCTGAGGAGCACATGCCTGAGGGACAGTGCCCCTTTATGTGCTCCCAGACATGCTGCGTGTGCTTCGGTCTCCAGAGTCCAATGAACTTCATTCAGTAGGAGCAAAAAATAGACAAAGATGAAATCAAATATCATGACATTTTCTCAACGTTTCTAGTCAAACAGAAAATTAAACAGGCTCAGTATTATTGCCAGAATGTTAATTTATGCACCACTTTGGGGAAAGCAGACTCAGGCACACACAGAAGGTCAGGTTTAATGCCATTATTGACTGTCCCCTCCTTCCTCCTAGAAATCCTCATCGAGCTACTTCCCAATCAAAGGGGGAATATTTAATATGGGGAAGAGGTGGATGAAGGACTGCAGCTTTACATGGAAGAAGAAAGCAGGGACATTTCAAATCACTTGGTGACAGGCAGACTGGGAGGGCACTGTCTACCCCACAATCATCTCAACGTCTGTCCATCCATGCAATGGCTTCTGCCTATAACGATGTTGTAGATACACTATCCTGGTGGGTTTTGTTCCTTTGTTATGACACAGTGTCACTAAAATCTACTGTCCTGTGCCCATAAAATTAGTAGTGGGAGAGTTTACCCTCTTCAAATATCAAAGGTTGAATTAATAACTAAAACACTGAATTTGAATCAAAGTTCTAATAATATGAGTTAAAGGACTAGAGATATTTCTATATTGTACTCATTAAAGCACTGTGAGGAAGGGCAGAAGAGGTGGCTTAAAGATAGGAGTTTACAAATGACAACAAATTTCTAAGTATGACCCTTGCCCCAGGCTTCTTGAAATCAGGTTTTGTGCCATATCTGTACATTGATGTGTATGTGGAAATCACATACACCCTTTGGGCTGGAAGTCTCATCAAAAGCTCTGTTTCCATACAATGAAGAACAGCCAGCACTGTGAAACTAGTGACAGCTGCTCTGGCAATACGCATAGGGGACTGCTGGGTGGAGAAAGGAGGGGAGTCTGGAAAAAGTACCAAATCACCCAGCTCCACAGGAAGATGCAGCTGCAGCTGTGAAAATGAATCTCTGAAACTACCAGCATCATTAGAGGAAGAGGGAACCCTCCTTCACTGAAATCACACTGCACAGAGCCCACGACCACGGTGTTAGCAGCTTGCTACAGACAATATCTGATGTGCATGTTCCCCACTGAGCTGTGGTAGTGCTGAACTGAATTTGGGTCATCTTTCAGAGTTCTCTGGCAAGCAAAGGAGCTAGATAGGAAAAACAGGCTGACTATAGATGAAATGTGAACCTGAAGCACTTGCTGGAATGAGCACTCATTACATTCATAGACACGTAAGAAAACTGAACACTGTAATGACTTCTTTACAAGTTTGAGCAAACAGATGCGTTGTGAACACCTCGCAAAATCCCTCTCCTGAATTCATATTTACCAGCCCTTGGAAGTGTCTCTTTCTTGGAAGATCAAACATCCGGACTCCTTCCAACTAATTAAATATGGATTTCCCTGGGAAATGGTAGCTGTCACCTAATCAGATGGTGCATTTTAATAAGATGTTGGCTTTCCAGTATGGAAGTATCTGATTTCCAGAGTGTTTTGGTTAGACTATGTACCCTGTTTAGAACTCAAGTCTAGTTTGTTAACAAAGTAGTTAACAGCTCACTGGAAAAAAATTTATTCCACCAATTCAAGCCCCCTTGAAAAAATTTCAGGGTGTTTGGGTGGTTTTTGTTTGTTGGATTGGTTGTTTGGTTTGGGTTTTTTTTTTTTCCTTTCTTTTTTCCTTCTTGCTTCATATCTTTATTAGGGTCTTCCTGTTTTTCTTTCTTCTGAGAACAGTGAAAACTTAGCACATCACCAACACTCCTTGTCTTTTTAGATACTGTCAACTGTTTGTGGCCATACCAAGAAGCTTGGTGTCCCTCAACTTTGTCTCAAGCCCTTTCTCAAATCAGATGTAAAAGCTGAATGAAAGCTTAATTAACATGCCTAACAGCTAGTGTTTCCAGAATAACAGTGCTAGGTAAAAATCCAAATACAATGAGAAATAGAAGCAACAATGATTTCTAAAGTCATTCACTGGAAAGGACTTAAGTTGTCCTGATACGTCCCAGAGCCATCAGCAGTATCAGTACCGTGTCACTACTGCAGGTGATAGAAAACATAGCTCAAGTCAAACCAGGTGGAGAAACTGATCCACTTATTGAAAGACTCATTTACTTTTTAAAATCAGTAATGTACCAATCCAGAAATTCACAGTTTCAGGGCTTTTAATAGCAATGTTACCAAAGTACAGAAGGTAACCACAGGAGAGGTGATGATCTGGACTGAAACAATCAGTGGGCCTCTTGAGACGGTGAGCCTCTTGGGAACAGTCTCTCATATTATCCCCTGGCAACAACTATGAAGCAACCCCACCTGATAACTCACACCACTTCTACCAGTGAAATACTTACGCCCAAATAGCTGCATTACCATAGACAGGAGGGACCAAGCCCTGAGAGGCAAATGGTCACATTGCATTCATTCCCCAGAGGAAGTTAGGAGGGATGCAGCTCCTTACCAGAAGCTTTTAAGGGGTATCACAAACCACGTGCCGACTGCTTACTCATAGCCAGTGTCACGATAAGAAAATATCATCAAGGTATTGCAGCACAAGACATTAACACATTGAAGTCACTACAGGTGATGCTTACAGTTCTGCTGTAGGTACCAGCTCCACAGAGCATTACTCCCAGTACGAGCAGCCAGCCATTGGAGTAGGAGCTGGGCTTTCTAGGTTTCTTGTGAAGAAGCATCTCTGTGTGTGCAATAACAGAGGCCAGTTACATGAGGCATGATACTAGGGCTAAAAGTGAACGTTAAGCAAAGCAGGCTAAGGGCACACCAAGGGAAAAGAGATCCAACTAGAAGAACTCTGCATAAGTTGCAAAGGCCATAGAAAAGGCCATGAAAGACACTAGAATGCTTGCATGACCAAGAGGTCAATCATACAAAGCTTATGTCTTCAGTAAGCTTTTCAGAAGTGGAATTTTATAAAGGGAAGGAAATTGTCTCTCTTCCACTTTGATGTCTTTTCCCCCAAACCAAAATGAACATAATATGGCTAAGTCTTCTAGCGCTCTATCAAACAGTTGATGTGGGTCAGCAAGGACATAAACAGATCACTTAAGTCCCTCAGTCACAGAAAAGCAGGCTAGCAAATTGCTCTCAAACAGGACAAACTTGAAGTGGTGTTGTTTGTTTGGGATTTTTTTCAGGTTAAGTGGGGTTAACATTTGAATGAGAAGCACATTCCAGTGTGATTTCACCACTGAAATGGAGCCATCCCTGGGGTGGAGTCCTGCAGCTGCTGGTAGCACATATGTATTTTGCTCAATATATCCAAAGAAAGAATTATGCAAGTAATCAAACACAACAACTGAGAATACATCACAATTTGGGTAGGATGCTGAGGTGAAATGATCTTGTCCTTGCTATATGCACCAAGGAAATCAAAGGGCTTCTGCTTTCCCTGAGAACTGGTATTTTTTTCAGCCATATTGAATGTAAGTGGGAAAGAAAAGACCTCTCCCTTATCAGAAAGGCAGAAGGCTGCTGGTACCAGCACAGAGGGAACATCTCCCTACAGCAACAATCTGTCCTGCCGCTCCTGTCCTCCTCCTGCACACCTCTCCCTCGAGGACCACGCAGCACCACCTTGCTGGGTGCCAACCTGAGAGATCCTGACTGCAGAGCAGGAAGCTCTGAGGAACATCAGCAGATACCGATATTCACCTGGAAGCAACCAACTCAAGTAAGATGCCCCTTCCCTTCACATCACCTAAGCAATGACTGAACAGTGCTATCGAACACACATAACAAGATACCAGCTATTATTTTTCTTTTTTTCTCCCCAGCCTCCACTCTTCTCACGCCTCGCCAGCTCACTTCACCCTTCCTTACAGCCGGCTGAAACCATTTCATATCCTGCTGGCTTTACTCCAGCTGTCTTGATACAACACAGTTTCTCCTATTTCTAATCATGCATTTCCTGGCATGATCCCCATTGGAAACCTCCAGTTCTGATAACATTCGATGACCTTTCCTTTATTATTTCCCCACGGCACTCTTCAGTCCCTGATAGGTTCTAAAATTGGGATTTGCCTTCCTGGAAAGCCAGACACTCAGGGTGAATGACTCACGAGCCTTGGCATGCGGCTCCAACAGCCCAGGACACAAAGGCAGTACCTTCCCCCACACACAGTGGATCTAACAGTAGGAAGTATTATTTTGCAGGGCTGTGCT
Organism: Podiceps cristatus; assembly: GCA_000699545.1. Lineage (NCBI taxonomy): Eukaryota > Metazoa > Chordata > Aves > Podicipediformes > Podicipedidae > Podiceps > Podiceps cristatus. The sequence goes on from KL272703.1 coordinate 39,982, forward strand.
CAGTGATTTCCTAGAAAAGCAACAAAAATGCCACATGTGTTTGTGTTTCCATGTGAATTCAGCACAAGGAAACCCACAAAGGCCGCATGCGGTTTAGAAATTGTAGGTGTTGTGAGCCTCATGTCTGCATAATGTCTTGCTGTTGGTATGCAGTAAACATTCCACATCTTTAGGGGAAACTCCCACATAGCCAGGAGAAGGAGGGTTTTCAAAACCCAAGATCCTAACTTCAGCACAAAGGCACGAGTGGACAATAAATTTTACATCTGCAAAGGAAGCGTCCAATTTCACTCAATTATTTTGATAGGCTACTTTAGCGAAGATATTATGCAAGAGCAATCATAGACAGACTAAAAAAAAGGCTTGGCAACATACAAACTCTGAAGAGAGAAAGATGACTTAGAGTTAAGGCTCTGCCAATGACCAGGTCACGCTGCAGAAATCAACAGGGCCAGATTTCTACCCAGCTTTACAGCTCACAATCAGAGCCTTGTTCGGAAAGAAAAATCAGCTCTTATCTCACTACCAAAAAAAAAAAAATCAATGGATATACCAGAGCACTCAGCTTGAAGCATGATACTCAGCAATTGCGAAATCATATCCTCCATGGCAGAAGAATCCCGACGGGTACTGCCTCTGGGATAAATTTCTGCCTGTCACATGGGATCACAATCATCTGTGTTTCTTTGTCCCTCTGCCATCCCCCCCTGAGATGAGGATGGATATTCCAACATTGTTTTATTTTTTCCCCCAATTTATATTGGCTTTTAAGCAAACATTTTCTAAATAAAAAAATCTCATTCAAAACATAGAATGCTTCAATCTGAAAGACAAAGAACGTGCAAATGTATTTGAACCGAAGCAAGAATATCTCCACTGAATCAACACATATGTTCCCCTAGATTTTCTGCTAAGCAAAACTCAGATTCTTATTCAAGTCTGAATCAAGACTGAAATTTAACATTACCTCAAACATGCTAGGGATAAAAAAAAGAAACAAATGAAAGCTTTTCCCAGCAGAACCACCTTCTTCTTGCAGTAAAGTGGCTGGTGGCATCTTTCAGAGCAGGATGGCCTCAGAGAGCTCCACCCAACCCACTTTACATGCACAGAATGACTGAATACATCCACATCCCTTCACAGGAGGGACCCAGCAACTGTTTGAGTTTTAGTCCTTTGGGGGAAATAAGCATACAGCATGTTCCCCAGCTGCATGTCACAAACATCATATTTCTAGAAACTTCTGCACATCGTCACACAGCAGATACACAGGCCAACACCTAAGCAGCACATGCCTTATCCCCCATCCATCCAATCGATTCCCAAAGGGCAGAAGAATTGTAGAAGCTACAGGAGCTCCAAAGCCACGAGAAATGAGGGAGGCATCAAAGCTCCTCCAGCTTCCCCACATGTACAGACAACCTAAACACTTTGGGCCAGGGAGAGCAAGAGACCATAAAAATTTCCACTACAGTATTACTGTGGAAAAAAGCATGCATGATTCAACACACCTCTGAAGGAGGAGTCATGAGGAAAAAAAAACAAACCATTTTTTGAGGAATGAAAAAAAAAAAGGACCATGAGGTCATTTATATAGATTCCAGACTAAACCTTGTAGATTAATTATGGGGCAAAAATTGGTATTGACAGTTCGATGTTGACTCTAAGCTGGTTATTAGAACAAAGCAGACTGAGCGTGATCTTTAGAGGAAACAGCTTCTGATAGGGTCCTGGTGCTACGTTTCTTAGGTAACTGGACTCCAGCCAAACCATCTGGCTCTTCTGCATTTCATTCTAACAAAGAGGACTTCACAAAGCCTGGAAGAAAATCCTGTACACAAAAAAATGTAAGAATCATGCTTAAAAATGTGCCATTCCAGGAGGTATTTGATATATTTTAGAAGGATTTAGAGTTAGAGAAAAGGAGGTAGGGAATTGAGAAAAAAAAAAAAAAAAAAAAAAAAAAAAACTGGAAAAAAATGCTTATGACTGAGAAAAAAGCAAGACAGTCTCTGTGTTGTGATGTTGAGGGGTTTAGCATTATTTGATCCCATGTAGGAAACAAGCACCCTCCTACTGAAATAGAAAGCCTCTTTCTCCTGGGGCAGAGGAGAACAGCAGTCACAGGGTCACAGTTCCCAAGACAGTCTCTTGGCTCAGTTTAGAAGAGAGGTTCAAGAGGGTAGCTCGCCTGTCTTATTTGTAAAAAAAACCTAATGAAACACTATTTAAACCCGAACAAAATGATGGTTTCCTCTGTTGTACAGAGGAAAGCAAAAGGCCCCCAACCCAAACATCTTGTTCAGTCATCAGAGAAAACCACAATCTTCAAAGTCCCTATGCCTCCTTCTTCTTAATTCACTGCCTTTAATCTCAGTAGCTAAAGCAAAATTGGATTTATAGGGCTGTCCATTGTGGAAAGTAAGAATGAAACTGTGTCCTTAGCATCTACTCATTTGTAGTAGGGTCAGCACACACACACTCGGAGCCTGGCATGGCCAACCTGTGTTGAGCTGACAACCACAGAATATTTGGCAGGGAAAAGGGATAATTAGGGTTCCCAGCAGATGCTCCTAATCTGCTCTCCAACTCAGGTGGGAGTTTATTGACTAATTCCTTGAGTTCAGCTGGGTGTCAGAAGGGTTTCTCCCTGTCTCAGGCCAGCCAAGCGCTCCGACATGTCCTACATAACTAACATGATGGCTCTCCTCTTCAGCTAGGCATAGGAACAAACAACAGGGGGATGTAGCAGAGAGAGACGGACCTTTGCCAGCTCTTAGGCATCCGGTGATATCTCATTTCTCTGTCAAGGCTCATCTGTTTTCATTCGTGTTCCTACCTGCACCGCCTTTGTGGCACCTGTCCCCATGCAGATAATGACACTGGCTTGTTGAAGTCACACGATGGCTGTTGCACAAGGCAAGGTGCCCTGATCCCAAAAGGACAGGCAAGAGCCTGCAGGACAAAGTTTGGGTGCTCCAAGGCAGCCACAGAGTTTGTCCTGCGGTAGAGCCCCTCTGGGCCCCCATCCAGGACAGCTCCCAGCTGTGTATATGTGTATGCAAATATAAACAATCATAACACTAAAATAGCACCTTTTGTGCCTATTAGTTATTCTTGGAGCTTTCATTTTTCATCATCTTGGGAACCTTTTACTGAACTGTGTACTCCCAGCATTATGCCAATAGGTTGGGTTAAGTAAACAGCTCTGACCTCATTGTCAAGCTTCCTTTTGCTTTTTCTACTCCTCCAGCCTCCCAGCAATGTCAGGGATTACCCTCTGCTCCCAGCTGTTCAGGTGGCCAGGCAAAGTGCCCTGCCAGCATCCAGCACCCTGTGTGTGAGCAGGAACGGCAGACTGCCGTAACCAAAAGAAATGCAAGATCGATAGAGCACATGATCAGAGTTAAAGCCACACACACTTAGCTCTGGGGCCGTGTCCCTCCAGCACCGCAGGCAGCTCTCTACCACCACTGCCTAGGCAGAGCCATAGAAACATGCATCACCACCTCTACTCTCTTTCCCACTTCCCAGCTCCTCATCACTTGGTTTTGATCTCAGCAAAACTCCTCTGCTGCTCACTTTCATCATGAACTCTGCAAGGAACTGAATGTCTTCCACCTCACCTGGAGTGAGGATCAAAATCCAAAGGCAAAACTTTTTGCCTTATCCAGAAGCTTCTTCTCTGGAAGAGTGCTCCCAGAGGTGCTGGAAGTAGATGAATCAGCTTCTCATTTTGCACCTTTTCAGTATTGGCTGTTGTAAAACTATCTTTTTCCTTAAATGAAAACTTGTATGAAGATCAAAAATCTTTAGTCTTAATGTAAATTAGAGATGTACAGATTGAACTAATCTAATGGATCATTGGTGCCAAAAGGAGCTGATCACCTCACTCATCAACCCCCCCTTTATCCTCTTTGCCATGGCTCAGGTGCTCAGCAGACCCTGCGCTGAACTAGCTCACCCCCAAACTCCCCAAATACAGCAAACCTGCTTCTGACAGGTTAAGGTGCATCTTTCCAGCACAAGGTCTGCCAGGACCCATGCCAAGAAGGAGATGGGAAGACACAGCTAGAAAGGGAGAGAGGATATAACAGTTTGCTGTCAGGAGGAAGAAATCAGCTTAGCTGCGGCATCTAAAATTCACCCTTGCAACTCTGGGTACCAAGGTGTGACTGAAATAAAGCAGGAGACAGTGAGCAGAGCTGGAACTTATGGAACCTATGCACCTCCTGGCCAGATGGCACAGTATTTCCACTCCGCCTTGAAACCTCACTTTGCTCCCTCTCACGAGTTTCTCTGAGAAATGGGGGGAGAAACTGCATTTCATATTATCAGTCTTATCTACCCTCCTGCTGCTAATGATTTGACTGCAGAGATTTTCAAAAGCACCCAGGAAACATGTATGCCTGATTTCTAATGGGAATAAAGTATCCAAAGCCTCTTTAGCTGCATCACCATAACAGCCCAGGTATGCATCCTGCCATAAAGAAATAACTGCTATTTACTGAGTGGTGTAAAGATTAGTTTAATGCTATAAATACTTCCAAACATTGTTGAAACATTAACTAATCCACTCTCACAGTAGCTCCTTGTAGCAAATAAAGACCATTCTTTCTGTGCTGAAGGGGGGTTTAGAGCAGAGACTTTTAAAATATATGCACCAGCAACTCCTGATAGCGGCTCTGAGAACTGTCAGTGCTATTAGAGCCCCAACTTTGGGGATGGACCAGATCCTAGCCCGAGGGCTGATATCAACACACACACCTCAACTGGATACTCTTCAGAAGTGATGGGAACCCAGCACTTGTCACACAGATCCAGACAGCTACCTTCCACCAAGAGGAAGCATCTATTTAATCACCATCAATTATTCTGAAACAAACATAACTTTGCTCTTTTCCATTGCACTACTGTAATTAAAATATGAGAGGGACCAACACCACATAAAAGGCTCCTGAACTCAGCCAAAAATATAGGATACAGTAGTCAATTGCAGAAAATTGCTTGCTGCAGATACTTCACACTGGCTTTCAAAATCATTTTCGTTCATGGTGGTTCAACCACCCTGAAACTACACTGGTGATCTGCTTTTGAAGAGGTAGGTATAAGTGTCAGTATGCTGCATCTTCACTCATGTATCCTTAGATTTTAGGAAACAACTGCCTATAGAAACAGCCTATTCTTTATGTGGAATGATAGAAAAAGTTACGTAACTGTTCCACCCAACGGTATATTGTATGTATCTGAAAAAATACCTATACACACATGTAAAGCTCAAAAGGCAAAGCATCTTACATGCTGTAACTCAATTGGAATCAGCTTCTCCCTTTTCAGCTGGCTATCACACATCTCCCAGGCATCCTGATACCCAAGGGCAGCTGCCTCTCTGCTCTAAAGCAAGATCAGCCACACACATCAGCAAACTGCCCTCCACAGTTCTTGCAGGGCCACCTGCAAAGCCTCTGCTGTGGAGGGCTTGTTCAAGGCACGAAAGGAAAGAGCAACAGAAAAGGGGATGAGGAAGCCGTGAAGGAAGCTGGCTGTTAGGCAATACCCCACACCACAGCTGAAGGCAGGCAGAGGACTGCTCACTTTGCACCTTCTGTTTGGCCTCAGGAGTGGGAACCCACAGGCCCAAATTCCCTTATAATAAAAGTCCCACCTCATCTTTTGGAAAACTATCTCCAGACCATCTCATATACCTCAGTGATTCACTGCATACTCTGCAAATGAATCTCAGCTTGTATGGTGAGAGGTCTACCTGCAAACCAAGAGAAGCTGGCTTTCACCACGGTTGGGACTATTGGGGGTCTGCAAACCCCTCGAGCTGAGAGGTTGCAAGCTGAGCAACAGCTCAGCAAACGAAGCCAGGTTGGAAGAGGCTTGAGGCTGGTGCGTGCCTGTGGCTCTCCAGGACACCTGGTCCTCAGGGGCATCTGCTTCTCCCAGCCTTGAGAAGGAAGTGCACGAGCTGAAGCACAAGAAATACACCCAGAAAAGACTGCATGAAAAGTAAAACAAACACTGGGGACAGTGCCTGTTGGGTTTACTACTGTGTGACTGAATAAGACAGCTTTGTTTTCAATCATAATGGGAGAGGAGAACACTTCTAGCGTACTGTGTTCCTCCGGGGCTGGCTCCCCACGCTCCTGCCAAGCCACAGCTACCATGTTCTGGCAACAGGGCACAGCACCGAGCCACTTCAGTTTGGTTCCCTACTTATAACACAGCAAGGGACCCAGCTTCTCTCCCTGGCAGAGATTTGGATAAGCCACACTGAGCTTGGGTTGGGCATCTCAAAATTGAAGATGGCAAATGTGGCTATGCCACACGTCCCGGGATGAACATCTGCCCACATAAAACACCTCTCCACTATCTATTATTTTAGATCCAAATCTACTTGCATTTCTCTCAAGCCTGCCATTATCTCCATTTCCTTGTGTAAATTACAGGCAGGAAATACAACCAACACAGGGCTGAGGTTGTACCAAACGTTGCTCCCACGCAGGGTAGATGAGATTCCTACTGCTGGGAACATCTGCTGTTGTTTTGGAGTAGCTATAGAAAAGTCTCTAATCTTTTCTGAACTGGTCACTTCAGATCAAGGCAAAGGCAGGGGCTGTGCAGAGAGCAAGGCTGGGTGGGAAGCGCCTTGGTAGTCCAGCTAGCAGGATGCCAGTGCTGTTAGCAGGTAAGAATCCAATTACTCTTTGCTCTTTTCACTCCAAGATGGGATTTTGGTGCTAAGCCCAACCAAGGAGTAGCAAAGCCCCTGGAGAGAGCCATCTTCCACTCTCCAGCAGGAGTGAGTGACATCCCTTGCACGGGCTCAGCTGCGCTGGCCAGAGATGGGAGGAAGCCAGTGCAGCTCTGCTCAGTTCACTTAGTTCACCTCTGAGCTCAGACCAAGGTGTAGGCCACGGACAAAGCTTTCAGTCCCCTTCTCTCCACCTCTTCTTGTTGTGGCCTTGCAGGGTAACACAAGTCCTGCAGCTGCACATGTAACCCCATGCAGTTACACTGGCTGCTCTTCTACCTGCTTAGCCTTGCACCCAGGTGTGTCCCCTGAGTTATGAAGCGGCAGAGACCACCTCCGCATGGCCACAGGAACCTGGCCTGCCTTCCTGCCGGTTGGGGTTGCCAACCGGCTGGGTCGTGCGAGCTGCTGGGAGCCCCCGCACTGAACTGTCCCCAGAACCTGCAGTGGATGTGCCATCGGAGACAGATATGCAAAGAAATCTCCTATTTTAAACAAAACCATCATTCAACAAATACTGTGAAATACTTTTGTTAAACATTGAATGGAAAAAAAATATATAAAAAAAAAGGTTTTGAAATGCCTATTTTGACATTTTTGAAGTAATGAGTCACCAGGAATACTTTGGAGTACTTATGAAAAATTTTGTTTAAATAAAGGGTATAAATAGAGTTAAGGTTTTTATTTAAAGTGAAGAGGGGAGGGGGTGGGATCTGCAAGTCATTGTTCAGTTGCTGGTGGGTGTTTTTTTGGGGGGGAAATTTTGCATTTGTATCGGGGCAGGGGGAGGGAAAGACAGACACCATCTCAAAATTTTTCAGAAACTGAAAATGCCATCCTCAAGCATCTCTACTCACCACCTCTATTGCTTATATTTCCCCATCAAAACTGTCATGTATTAAGCAAGCTTATGTCCACAGTCAGCTAATTAAGGTTGGAGGCCTGGATTTAAAGAGGGGGAAAAAAAAGCAAAAACAAAGCACACTAAAGGTTGCAAGCAACAAAACCCCCATGGGAACAGAGTCTGGAAAATTCAGCTTCACACTCGCCAAGAGCTTTCCCCTCATGTAACATTTCTGCAGCGGACGAGCCAGTAAACAGCATACCAAGCTGATGTGCACCATATGACAGAAACCTGCGAGGAGAAAACTCCCAGCCCTCGCCTGCAGGGACATGGGAGCAGGGAAGATGGGCAGGTTTTGGTCCTGCCAACTGCTTTAGTTGGACTAGTTTTTGGTCCCGCGATTGCCTGCTTTGCTGAGAGGAGATGCTGGGTTACTGCCCTCAGCCTGTGTGAAGACGGCAGCAGCATATTAAGATGCAGCAGAGCCCACAGCTATGCTCGTCCTTCAGCTTCCCATCGCGGTATGATACTCCAGCCTGAAGGCACCGCCAGGACTGTTGGAGTGAACAGGACTAGGAAAGGTGGGCTCAGGCTCCACGTCACCAGCTGGTGAAGACGGACAGCTGGTCACCAGGATGGCAGGGTCACCACAGCGTGCCCGGGGAGGCTCACCGCCCTTCTGTCTGCCATGGGCTTTGTTGTCATGCAAAAAGCCCTCCCCACAGAGCACACTGCAATTTGCGTGCTAGATTTTGGATCTTGTAGGTCTAAAAGAAACATTGTGGTGGAAACAAGCTCAAGAAATCACATATCTGTTTGAGGGACAGGGCGAAGAGCTAACACAGGTCTCCAGGCAGGTACACTGGCTCCAAACACAACCAGCTCCAGAGCTACCGCTCTCAGACCAGCGTATTCTGAACAGTACATGGAAATCAAAGCCAAATCATGAAAATCAAAGCCAAACTGTCTGCAGAAGGAACCATGTTATCTTTGATGAGTTGACATCCAGAGCTCAGTGATGCACTCAGGAGATAACCGACGGCCGCGGCTTTGGCACTTATCTTGTCACCTCCATGTGGTGATTATAAATCCAGTTGGTTGGAAATATATAGGCCAGCTGGCTCTCTGGAGGTGAAGGGGTGGGATCTTGTCAGGAATATCAGCTGGGAGCACAGCTTCAGCTCCAGAGGAGCAAGCAAGCGTTTGGGCTGTGCTGCCTCTAGGCCTGGAGCAGTTTCAGCCAATCCCCCAAAACCAGTAGGAAGTGTCAGAGTCCAGCCCAGTGAAGAGAGCAAACATTTGAGTAAAGCAATCCCAGGAATTGAGGCAAAAGGACAGCACGGCTGGTATTAGAGCAGGGCAGGAAACAATGTTATCATCCAAGGAGAATGTGGTATTTTGCAATGTGCTCCTCTCCAAGATCACTGCAAAAAGTCTTAGTAAGAGTTTTTGGCAAACCAATTTAAAAAAAAAAAAAAAACCAAAACAAAACAAAAACAAACACCAAGATATTATTTTAAGCATTCAATCTTTCCAGGCCTCCCTCCTAGTTTGCTCTTAAATTGAAAGGACAAAAGAACTATTTTAACTCATTTTTTTTTCAGTTTTCTCAGTGTTAAACAACACAAACCAAAAAAACAAACCTGCCCTGAATCCCGCAGGCATCTCCCTGCCCAGTGCCTGGGGTTTCACCTGCATCCCTTGGGGTCTGCTCTTCCTGACCAGGGACATTACTTCTGCACCCACCCAGGGCATAGCCCATCCTTTCCTTCCCTCCCCCCTGCTCAGCAAAGGGGATAACTGGTTAGAAACCCACTCATATGAAAAACAAGCAGGAACCACGGGCTTTCTGCTGAAATGAAGCCAGGTAAACATGATCTGTAACACAGCTGAAAATTACTCCAGAGCTGCACATCTGCAGCTTTGCTGTTGTACCCTAATCCGCAGCCCCCCAGCTATTGTGATTAAGTGCCTGTGGGACCAGCTGAGGAATGTAATAAATTCGTGGACAAAAAAGTGAATACAGTATCTGAACAGAAAGGCCCCATGGAGGTTCTGAGTTGCAATGTTATATCGTGACATGAAATAAACCCTTTGCCCTTACCTGTTTCTAGCCCCACATTGCCGCAAGGTTCTATGACAATCTTAAAATGAAAGCCATGACACTTGAATGATTTCCCTGCGTTTCCCGTCTCCACTAACAGACTCATGTTGCTTGTGTATGTAGCTCTGGATCAATACTTCTCAGTGAGGAGCAACATATATTTTGATTTACAGGGAAAAAAAAAAACAAAAACAAAAGCAAAAAAACAAAACCAAACCACCACACCAAACCAAGCCCACAACAGAAGCTTTATGTGTTTCTTTAACAAAGAGACGTAACCCTCCTACACTGCACTAAAGAAAATATAATAAAAGCTGAACACAAGGCTGTGGGTTTCTTTCCCCAGACAGCAGACCTCTAGCCTTCCCACCTCTGCTCCAGGAATTAAAGTGTGGAGCTACGCCAACACCTCCCTGCGCAAAGGGCAATGATGTCCTCATTCACGGATTCAAACTTTTCTCAGTGAAGATGCTCCAGGGGCTGCTGGTGCAAAGCTCCCATGGTATTACTGCAATAACACAAGCCAATGGGGTAGAACAAGAGGCCATCCAAGGGAGCAAGAGTATGAGCATGGCCCAAGTAAACACAGTAAGGGCAGCACGCGCGGAAGCCGACTAGCAGTACAGGGAAGCAAGGGACCCTCAGAGCCAAACCCCACACACTCCACACGAACACAAGGCATCCCAACTCCATCATTTCAGGGACAGAGCATCCATTTCTGCAGGTTGTAACTAGCAAAACAATGAGAAGCAAACAACAGGGAGCCATGGATGCACCACGGAGGCAGGACTCTGCTTTGGCTAGCAGAAGGGGCCAAGGCAGAAGCTGGTGCTGCAAGACCTGGGAAGATCCAGTACGAGCCAATATGCGGACCAGCATCGAGTGGTGGCCATGACAGAACTGCTGTGGTGAGCTGGAGCAGGGGACAGCTGCTTAGAAGGGGCACATGAGGATGGCAGGACCAAGGTGGGAGTTCAGGAAAGAAGCAATTCTGAACAGAGCCACACCAGAGGCCTTAAAGAAATGCATTTTCAAGAGTGGCACCCAAGCACCCCTTGCTAAGTGGAGGGGCGAAAAAAAAAAAATCACAGTTCAGTCCTGTGCAGCAATAAAGCCCTACATGATTTGCTAACCCTCCTCTGTTTGTGCAGTGACAGCCAAACTGACAGCCAACAGCAGAGAGATAACCTGAAATCAAGGAGAGCTCGCACTGTCCAGGGAGGCAACTTTGCATGCAGCCAATACTCGTGCTCTTTGCATTCAAGCCTCAGGGCTGGGGCTCTTACCATAGTGACTCCTCCATAAAGAAAACAAATTTCTCTGCATCGCAGCCCCAGAGACAAAACTTAAATCTATTCACCCTAAAGATCAGCCACAGTAAGAAAAATAATTTAAAAGCTGGTGGCTGCTGTGGGCCCCAGCTCAGGGTTGCTGAGTCCCTGCAAACTGCAGCAGTTGGAACAGAAATTAGAAGACAAGAGCATTTGACCCAGAAATGCATTTTACCCTTTCTCGCACATAGTCCAGCACCTGCAAAATAAGTGCAAAGCTGCAAAATGGCTGTTTTTGTCCCACCCCTGCTCCAGCAGACCTGCAAGCAGGCTGAAAAATGCACCAGCATCAACAGAACAGGAAGGGGCACAGGTGTTTCAAAGGCTAAGAAAACACACTGGGGCTAAAATCCATCACGCACCGAAGCATGGTGCTGGGTTGAGGCTCCTGACCTTCCCTCCACA
>KL272704.1:0-10018 GCA_000699545.1 Podiceps cristatus
ACACAAACCGAACAAGGAACCAGAGCCCAGGAGCACTGTCTGATCCTCACTTATACCAGCCATGCCATTTATGGTATGGGATACTCTCTTTGGCCAGTTTGGATCAACTATTCTGGCTGTGCCCTCCCAGGTTTTTGCACCTGCACATCAGCAAAACCTGGGAAACCGCAAAATGTCCTTGGTCGTTCAGCCGCAACCACCAGCAGTAGTGTGCTGTCACCTTGTTTCACATACTAAATCAAAAACACAGGAGCTGCTGGAGACAAAACCAGCTCGTCCTGGCTGAAACCAGGACACTAACATTTGTCACCTGTTTCCACATTAGCCAAAGTGGAAATTAGGAGATAGACCAAGAAACAATATTATGAAAATTTAATAAAGACATTAACTAAAGCAAGTATTTACTCAAGCAACACAATATGCAGGTTTTCTATGTACAGTTCGATACTTTTGACCACACTTGTTTCTTTTAAATTGATGTTAATAATCACTTTAGTAACAGTCCTCAAACTCACAGATGAGCAATATTCTCCTTTATATGTAGGGACAGTTGAAATCTGTGAAACTTCATTTCTATCAAATGGTATAAAATACAGGATTTTCCTCAAAACAAAGTAAGCCTAATAGTAAAAATACTGCAAATTATAGTTACAAAGCTTCTATTAAACAGGGGTCATACTTCACACCATCTATTATTCATATGGAAGTACGTTTATGGGGTTCATTTTCCAGTACTCCACAGTGTCAGCCTTAAAATCTTATTCTTATATTCTTGGTTTGTTTGGGGTTTTTTTAAATCCATAATGAATAGGACTAATTTGCTGTAATTTTCTTCTGGTTAATATACATAGGATACTATTTAATCTATAGGCTTTTCAGGAAAAATAAAAGTTGGGGTTTTTTTAACATAATGAATTGGCCAAGAGTGTTCAATATAAGAACTCTCAAGGGAGAGGGGGAAGGCATTTACTCTACCAGACCAGTTTTCATAAAGAAATATACAGACCTTTGTCTTCAAAAAGTGTCACAATCCCAGGCAATTAAATAGCATTAACTGCATCTAAAACAGTATTTCAGATAAAATCTATCATTTTTAAAAACCTGCATTTTACCTGTTTTCTAGTCATAAACATAAGAGACAAAAAAGTAATACTGGTTTTCAATTTTTTAAGACAACAGAAAGGGAATAGTCCCAAATATCATTTCACACTCTTACACCTTCCTTATTCTTATCTGGTGTTTCTTGGAATGGCTTAGTTTAGAGAGCTTGTTAAATGTTCAGAAATCTCAGAAAATTATGAAAATTTGTAAAAATGTTAAGGAATTGTCTTCATTGCTATGTTCTAACTTAGGTGTTTTGTTACTATTCAGTAAATCGCTATGGAATATGCTTTATGGCGTGAGCACAACACTGACATCTATTGGTGACCGGAATTCTAGTTCCACATGAAAAAAAAAAAAATTACACAGTGAAAGAAAACAAATGGACACATTTCTTGTAAAGATTAACGTAAACATGAATGTGACTGATTTAATCCATTTTAAAGCAATGCATATATTCTAGTTTCATTAAATAACACAAATCTAGCAGCTAGTTTCCACTTCTCATTTTAAAACAGCAGAAAATAATAACTGATGAATCCTTATGGACTAAACATCTATTGTTTGGTCCTATGACAACAGGCAAGTCAACCTGATGATTCAGTTGATCCAGTCCTTTGTTTCTATATAGCAGTTGTCCTTTAAAAGAGAAGCACTTAACTTCCTTTGCCTGAAATTAATAAATTCATAGGTATTCTTTTTAATGAAAATAAGGAACTTCAAATGTTGATGTGCAGGATACCAGGGATCTACTGTCCCTTCTCTATAATTAGCAGTATTGGGTCATGCCTCATTCCACAGGGGCCTGCAGTGGGATTGCGAGTTGACAAAACAGTCAAGACATACCAAGTACATGCTGGCTATGTGCATATTTTTCCTGTACATCGATGCCTTTCTCCTTTTCCTGGATTTCAGATATGAGAATCTTGGTGTGATTTATTTCCATCACTGCTTCTCTAAGTTTTTTCCTGTACATCAATGCCTTTCTCCTTTTCCTGGATTTCAGGTATGAGAATCTTAGTGTGATTTATTTCCATCACTGCTTCTCTAAGACGCCATGAATGCTGTTTAACAGATACCTCTTAATATTGGAAAAGCATCATCATTTCAGCATTCCCATAAAGGGATCTTCTTAATTAGACAACACAGTTTTTAAAAAGCCAGTTCAATTTGCTCAAGGCAGAAGTACTCACAGGTACAACTCTTTGATTACAAAAAAAATTCTCTCTCTCTCTCCCATAAAACATGCCCATATTCCTGCCTCACTGAAACTTTTTATACTTCCACTTACTGATCTTTTAATCATTCATATCCTGCAACATCAATTACAGAACTCAACTAAAATCCTTGGTTTTAACAACTGAAGCTATAATCCTCCCTGCACACATTGCACCTGAACCTTGTCTCAGCCCCAAAGACTACTCTGAAAGAGCAGAACTCTGCAGAACAAAGGCTATTCACATGACTGATTTCATTAAGGGATTAAAAATTGCATTTAGAATGGATTTAATTACAAAAAGTTTGATAAGCTTGGAAAAACAAAGCCTAAAATGTCCAGGAATTTGATTTAGGCACTCCAAGGCCAAGACACATAAGACAATTTAAATCGGACTTCTTTTTCCTTTACAACAAAAAAATGGGAATTGACAAGCTATTTCATGTCAGGGGATGTATACCTCTCTCACTTTTTTCTTATTTTTATTAAAAGACAAAGAAAATAAAGCATTGTTTATGTACACATGACTTCCAATGTAAGTCTTAAAAATAAAATCTCTTCTCTGTAGGCTAAAGCTCTACAAGTAACATTTCATATTAGAGTGTTAAATCAAAACCAGACTTGTACAACATGCAGCTCCCAGGCCAGCACGGCCCACCAGCAGGTGAGGGGCAGTGGGGTGGCAGAGGAACAAGGAGTAGTTAGGGAAGGTACTGCACCAGTGAGGGAGCTAATACCAATAGGAAGTAGAGAATCCTGTGTCAGGGTTTAGCTGTCCACATACATTGCTGCTCTACTGTCACAACACTACAGTTGTGCAATGAAATTCTGACAAAATCTACATTACAGTATCTTTATTGGCTCTAATAAAATACTCACCTAAAAGTTATTTTAAGTAGTGCTTAAATGATTACATTTTTCACTTCATAAAGAAAGCATCTGACTTCTTAAATGCACAAGTCCTTCTTGTTATCACTTCTACACCAAATGCCATCCAAACAAAAACAGTTGTTATACAAAAAGGCAGAGAGTTCAAATTAAAATTATTTGTTGATACATCATGGCATACAATCAGTAAACACCCACTGATATAGTTCTCTTATCAGTACACAGAAGATAATAAAATGAATAAAATGGATCCAAAAAAAGGCACAATAAAACCCCCTATATTTTCAGTAAAATGCAGTAAAAATACATAACAAGGTGCAAACTATATTATCTAAACATACCTTTCCAAGATCTGCAGCCTGTTTTAAAATATCTCTTTTTAGATCTTCTGCTCTCTTGGAATGAAAGGAATTACTTTGACTCTGGATGACAAATACAATTTCTTTTAATTCTGTGAACCAGAAAATAAGAAGATTTAAAGACAATAGAAGTTATTTTCAGTTTTGCTCAAAAGCTCCCCAGGTGCGTGTGGTGGAATCTATTGTATAGCAAACTATTTCTTTAGTTATACAAACATTTCATGAAATAATAAAAAGGCATTAATTTAACAGAAAAAAAGAAGAAACCAAACCAGTCCTGTTAAGGATTAATACACAAAAAGTATGACATGACTAGGAGATCAGCAGCAACAAAGTCAACAGTCCACAGTCAATGGTAGCCACATTCACGAAGTTCCTTTTTCTCCAATACGACAGCACTCCTTATTACCAGAGTTAAAAGGTGTTAGTCACAGACCAGCATCTCCCCTCACCACGCAATGGATGAACACGAAATGGAAAAGATGCTTCCTCAATCAAGAGCTTAAAATCCTACCCAGAAACAACTGTCAGATGGAGAGAGATGCACATGAGAACGATGAGGTAATACTTTTATCTAATAGAACGGCATCAACACCTCAAATCGGTCTTCACACTGTTTAAAGGCACCATAGTTGAGAGGAGACTGAGAAATTTAAAGGAAAATAATGAAGTAGCTTTACAAACATTTATGGACAGAAAAAAAAAAAAAAAGCCACACACATTAAAGAATACAGATAGGTGATGAAGGCCAATACCATGGAGAAGCTGAAAATAGATTTTCTTCATGATAGTATACAGAATAATCTCTTGGGACATTGAAACCTAAGAAAAACAGGCACATTTGATCCCGTTCAGAAGCAGAACACTGCAGAGGAGCAGAAGGTAAAAGGAAGAGGAGAGAATAGATGCCATTTCCAGAATTCTTAACAAGTTTGACCTATGCTGTATAACCCACCCAAGACCATAACTAAGTAGCAACACGTAAGATGAGAAGAAACTACATTACATTTCCTGTTTGGTTTGCCAGAAAAGGTTCGACTTTATACATATTATGCAGAAAAGTGTGCAGACAAGGAAACTCAGGGTATAATAACTTAAGAGGCACAAGTAAATGACTGTCCAATTACTGTCTAAGGAACAAAAAAGATACTGATGATGTTCAGTGTTCAAGGAGATAAGTAGATGACTTGTGGGGAGGATGGGTGGGGATTGAGAACTGCATTTAAATTTTGTCACTCAAGGTGACAGTCAGACCAGGCATAAGAGGTAACGGATTCTAGTTAATTCAAGGAGACGGCACAGAAAAGGCTGCTGAGTTAATGTTTGCAGATGACACCACTCCAAGATAAGACAGTACCAAAAGGAAAGAAATCATGGGATCTGTACAGAACATCAAAAAATGTGGTGCAGGAACAACGTGTGCACTAAAAAAAAAAAATTATATAGGTAACAAAAAAGACGTAAGAATCAAATTTCAGAACAGCAGAACTTCAAGACCACCATCATTAGCAATGTGATGAAAGCTGACAGAGAAATTAAAGATACAAAATCTCTAGGAGAGCTTTCTAAGAACAGTTACTGGTATTCCATAGAAATAAAGTTTTCAATGATATACAGATGTCAAATTGAAGACAGCCCAGGATGAAAGTTCAGTAGAGAAAATCCAGGCACAGATGACTGAGAAAGCTGCCAGACTGCACTACAAGCAATGTCTGTGTGAAGACAAACATCCCAAGGACAGAGCACCTTAGAGGAAGCACGTGAAACCTCTTGTCAGGCAGCAGAGCATTTCAACACTTTTAACCTGCAGTTTCACTGCAGTATAAATTAAAATTTTACAGCATGCAATATTTATTTTAAAATGTATACTCTTGCATCATTGATCAAGTCAACCTAAAAGATCCTGGTTCCACATCCAGATCTCAACCTCCAGGTTAAAAAAATGCTAATTTGGCAAATAGAACAGAATGAGTGAAAAACAGTGGAACAAAGATGGAGAATAAATATCCAAAGAAGGAAAGCAGTAGTCTCAATGAAAACGAGTAAAACTGAGCACATGAAGGATCACAGTGGCAACCAAAAGAGCATTAACCCCAAATGTTTTCACTAAGATTATGAGAAGATTTCCATGTCCAAGACTTAACCATCGATTACATTCCTTTGTTCCTCTGAAGTTATTTGTTAATTTAGACCTGTAACAGCTCAAAGTTGCAGTTAAATGTTTTTCTGCTTCTCTCCTGATATTCTTTTCCCTCAATTTATTAGCTTATTCACCAAGAAAAACTCTGAAAATGTCAAATTCTGTGAGGTTTCTGGTGATAAAGTTGCAAGATGGCATGAACACTGACTGAGGTATCAGTTCTGATTTCACATTTTCCCCGTGCAGCATTCCTTCAACACACTCAAACTGCTTAATTCCTCTGACCCACTCAAACTGCTTAAAAAAAAAAATCACGCACAATAAAAATGTCTGAATATCAGCTATTCGATATCTAGCAAGAAATTTGTTAGATTTCCTGTGCAAAAATGAAAATTACATGTCATTGATGACAGCAAGAGTCAAAGGGCTAAATCTACATGCACAACACTGAAAACATCCCCAGAGATAAGAAGTAAAAACTATATTGCTTTATATAATTACTGGTTTAGTATCAGTACATTTAGAGATATGCAAGCATCTGAATTACGTTCAAGTTCTACTTATGGTACATTTAACAACAGCTGCGATATCCCACAATAGAATACTTTCTAGGAGTAATTTAATACCTACTTTGGTGTTACTGCTTTAATCCAATGGAAATAGCTTCTTTTGGTATGGACAATTTAAAATAGTTCATAAAAAGAAATATTCATTGTACTAAAATGTCAACAGAAAGTATGTATGATTTTAAACACCTAAATTGTTTCTCAAGTCTAGAAGTAGTCACTCAACCAAGACAAAGAATGGAGTCTTTTGGAAGATTAATATCCAAAAGAGCTACAGATATACTGATTTTTTTTTTTTTTTTTGGTCTTCTTTTCTCTTTCATTTCCCTATCACATTTCCATATCTGGAAAATATATTCAACAATCTCAAATGCTCATTGATTGGAAAGATATTGCAAGTTCACAGGAAAAAAAAAAATAAAAAAAAAAAATGGGAAACAGGAATGCTGAATCCTCCCGAGTCTTACCATAATCATGTCTCACTGCTAAACAGAATACAGCCTTAAAAACCTTTTCAAAAGCCATCAACAGCAGTATGTGTTTTCCCAAGTACACAATGACCCTATGCAAACTACACCTCCTTAGGAATTGTCATTAAATGAGTTCAAAAGATAGCAATGGGGAAATACTGCTATTTCGAAGATACGCAGTGCAGTATAATGACCAGCATGACTAACCTACCTATGGGGTTTGTTTCTTCTTTTTGCAGAGTTTAAACACAAAAAGCTGTTTTAGTCAACTCAAAGCTACAGAAAAATTTAAACCAAACATTTCAGGCCAAAAAAACCCACCCCAACCCAAAGGAAAAAAAGCTCCTCAAAGAACGTAAGCTGATGATGACGTTGCCTACTAGTCTTCCTCTGCTAGCCAGATGTTAAAGCATTCACCCAGGATGCAAGAAACCCAAATTCTCATTTCTGAGGCAGTTTAGACATGAATGTAGGTCTCTGGTGTTACGAATTACTCTCTTAATTTCCAGGCCACAAGTACCTTCTGAGGTGGGTCTTCCCCATTCTCTCCTATTGTTCTAGAAATGGAGAAGAGCAAAAATGGCTCCTGAGCTTCCTAATTACTCCTGAAACAGTCGGCATCTAGAACCATGTCTCTGACTTACCGAATGTTCAAACACATCATTAAAATGGTAAAACAGGCATCAACAGAAAAAGACAGAATTCCACAATAATTTATATACTTCCTAGAGTACGTGTGACCCGGTCTAAACTATTTCCACAAAAATTACAACTTTAAAACAACTAGGATGCAGTCTAACCACTGGCCTCCAATAGGTAAAAGAATGTCACAGACATCTTTGCAGGTCTGTCAATGGTGCTTAAATCTGGCTTCTCTTTTCTTTGGGTTTTTCTTTCCTAAGAAATGATGGAAATAAAATTAATTTGTTTAAGGCTAAATGGAGTATGTGTACAATGAAAACAGGGGTTTCATTCCAGTGAGAAAGTACAAAATGTCTCATTATTTAGTCAGACAAAAAGTAAACTGCAGAAGCACTGGTGCTTTGACTCACAAACCAGAGACTCTACTGTGTAGGTCAAAAATTCAACTTCCAATTTGGGTTTAAAAAAATTAGGCCGCTTGCATATTTTGTAGGCCTTCCCCTCCTTTTATGCCAACTCTAAAATCAACCTGAAACTACAGATCAGGATCTTTCAGTTCTTATATTTTGAATAGATTATTGTAGCCCATTATAAAGCTTCACAGTTAAAAGTAGAGACAAGTCCTTTCTCTTGATAAGAATAATAATTTGTAAATGTGTTTATATAAAGTTATTGGGATCTTTCTGGATTAAAGGCAGCGTATGCATATATAGAGACAGATATAGACACACAATCTCATCTGTGTGAGCATGCTTATTTATCATTTATGTGCTAAGCACTGTAAGACTGTTTATGGCCTGCAGCATGAGAACAGAAAGTCATCCTAACTTCCAACACTCACTCTCAACACAGCTTGAGTATTTCCAGTATTTCTATTTCTTGAATTTTACTGAACTACTTGCCTTAGTAACATCCAAAAAAACCCTTAAAAATCAATTCCAAATGCACAACATTTTTAAGTACACTTATTTACTTCTTGAAATAAGAAATAGTAGTATCCAGTTGTTCCTCAAACTGCACACTCTTTAAAATGTAATACGTAAAGCATGTTGCTTTGATACTAAAGAAAAAACTTATTTAAACCTTGCATGTTGTTATCACCTTTCCACTCAAACTTCCCTCACTTAATTCCTAGAGAGCCTAGATAAAACACAGAACTAGGCCAGGCAGGATATTAAGAGGATACAACTGAAGAAAAATACTTTCTATCCTTTCAGAATATTGCAGGTATTTGCAGATCAGAGGAAGTATACCACCACAATATTCACAAGAAACTAATTGAAGAAAGTAAGTTTCAAGATTACTTCACTACTCTTCTCTCATTTAACACTCATGTCAAAAAACAAAAAAAAAAAAACCCAAAACAAACAAAAAAACCCACCCATGTACCACAAAAGAAACAAAGCCCACCAAAAAAACCAAACCACCCACAAACTAACACACACCACCATCAAAAAAAAAAAAAAAAAACCAACCCCGAACCAAATATCCCCTCACTCCACAGCCAGTGGTAGGAGGAGTGTCACCAGAGAATGACTCAACCTACCTTGGATCTCAGTCACCTTCTGGAAGGGACCTGCTCTTTCCACAGACTGCAGAAGGAACTCACACTTCCAAACTCAATGCTTCCTGTACTACTCTTGTCTAGTACCCAGTGACTAGGATATCAAGATGTCGATAGCCATCTTCAAAGGCTTGGCTAAGGACACTTAAAAAGACCTCTTAAAGCTCTGAAAAGAAAACTGCAGAAGGTAACTTTGCTTCCTTGGTACAAAGCCACAGCTTATTTATAAAGGAGAAAGATTTTTCTTGTATAACAGTTTGAAAAAGAAGAATGAAAAAAAAAATCACAGGAACTAAGAACCGTCAAGAACTTCACTCTCTGTTTCGAGTCTTTCCTTGATTTTACCCACAGAAATGGGTTAAAAGAGACTTTAACAAAAATACCCTTTCTTAAGGAGAGGCGGAATCTTGTTAAAGAAAATGATAGAGAACACAAGAAATTACATATTACGTCAAACCAATGGTCCATCTAGTCCAGTATATTGTCTTTAACAGTAGCAACAGGAAACACTATTTATGGACACCACAAGGCCTTTACTTTCTCCAGTGCTCCTCATACTCTAACAGCATCCACAACTATCACATTAAGAAATGCCAGAAGATACATTGCTGTCTATTTAGCTTACCACACATTCATGGACTTGTCCCTTGTTGAAACTGCAGGTATGGTTTACTTCCACAACCTCCTGTAGCAGCAGGTTTCTAAATTTTGCTACCTTCTGCATAAAATACTTTTGTTTGTCTGCTTTAAATGATCTCCTACCGAAACAAACAATATATGACAGATGGTAGTTACATCACTAACGTACCATTGTAACGCTCCTAAATATAACTCTCCTAAGCAATGAGATTATATTAAAACTCATGAAAACTGAGCTTTGTCAAAAGCCAAAAAAAGGTCTGTCAATGCCTCCTTGGTTGTTTTATGAAGTGAGACACAGCAAGTCTGCTGGGGGTGATAAAAGCAGCAACCAGCATCTGGCTGTGCTATGAGATTGCACAGAAAGAGATGAAAGAATAGAAAGAGGAAATGGACTTTGTTTGACAACAGATAAGGATGGGGGAACAGGGAA
>KL272705.1:0-26313 GCA_000699545.1 Podiceps cristatus
GGTTTTGCTGCGGCAGTCCCGGGGGATCGGGCTAACTGACCCGAGGCCGTCGGTGGCCGGGAGGGCGGTCCGGTCAGAGGCGCCGGCGACGAATGCCTGCTCGGAGCTCCGTGCCTTTCTCCTGGCTGCTTTCTCTTCTGCGAACTCGGGGGCCGTTTTGTCTGGCGTGAAAAAAATGTCGGCCGCGAGTGTCTTTGACAGTTGGACCGTTAAAGGGCTGTAGTTATATTATGCTCCTTAGGATGTTTCTCTTTCGAGACAAATGACTCTGCGCATGTCTTTGACTTTTTAGACTACTTAAAGTGGCTGTACAAATATTTTCTTGTCTAATAAATGTTTTGCGTGGGTTTTGGTGAGTCACATGTGGCACGTGACAAATATGAGCAAAGGGCTGGCATCCCTCAGTAGGAGATACTCAAAACTGAGAAATGTGATATTTGCTCCTCTTACCTGTTCACTGGTAAAATGATGTTTTCTTGCTCATCTTGAGCTTTCAGCACTTTTTTTCTCTTGCGTTTTTTTCTGGACTAACTTTGGAGGTCTCTGAATCCATAGGAGGCAGTGGCTGGCTGAATGAGGCACAAACGCCTTGGCAAAGTTACATAGAGTTATGGTTCTCGTTAGTAACCTGCTTCTGGCAGTTAACTATGGGAGTGATGGAGTCAGACTGAGAAGTCATAAGATCTTTTTATGAAGACTGTTTAAGTTAAGCATGGATTTATGTCAGTTATTACAAACTATATGTTCAGCCTCATCTGTGTCCATTTCTGAAATGCCTTCTACAAGCTGTCCCAAAAGAGAAAACATTAATTTGGACAGTAGTACATGAAGTGTTCTAAAATTCCTTACTAAAACTAATTCTTAAGCAGGCTTCAACTGAAAGTGTTCCTTAATTTACCTAAACCTCAAGATATTACTGCTGTTACAAGTATAAATGTAAAATGATTTGCCAAAGTTTTGCTACTTTAGGGGAGAGACAGAGAACGGGTTGCTCATTTGGAATGTATCTTGCCGCCTGTGCCGCTAGCTTCTATGACTTGCAGCTGCTTCTGTGTGGGAAATGCATGCACAGAGGATAATGTGTCCTCACCATTCATCTCCTCTTATGGGGCTGACAGCAGGTGTTTATCTCCTTTTCTGTTCAAGGACTGTTTGAGGTAAAAGTGACATGACATGCCTCTGTGGCAGCATTATTGAATTGCATTCACTACTTGAGAAGCGCTTCCATCGGGAAGGAGAAAAAACCAACCAACCAACCAAAAAACAAAAAACCAAAACATTTGATGATTTGTGGAGGTGGATATCAGGTGGCTTGCAAATGGCAAAAAGTGAGTAAGCAAATTCAGACTGTTGAAGAGTACGTAAGGAATGTAAAAGGTGAAGATTTGTCTAGCATGACTGTCTACAGACCTACTTTACAGACTATAGAGCTGATAAGAAAATGTTTGATCTGGGGTTTTTTGTTGGTTGGCTGGTTTTTTGGTTGCTTTTTTGTTTGTTAGTTTTTTTAAGGATTTGTGTAAGTCACCTTCTGTAGATGGTCTTTTCTCCAGATAAACTGACCTAGCTCTGTGTGTATGCTTATAGGCATTACTAAGAAACTGAAGTCTGTTTGTGTAAGACAGGGAGTTCTTGATGTTCCATTATCCCAGATAACAGTCCTCAGTTTGCATCTTGATGCATTTCTGGATCTATAGGGAGTTCTGACTGGTCTTGAAGATAAGGCCACAACAATTTCAATGGCAAAGCAGAAAGAGCACTGATTCTTTAAATGTAAAACTGCTAGTTGAATCCATAGTGTTCCTTGCAATCCATTAGTTTTGCAGATTGGGAAGAGTATCTAACGTAGTTCTTATTGGTGTTGATACACTGTGAACCCAGGTAGTTGAAGCTGACCTTACTTTGAAAATTAGATGCTGAAGCAAAATCAGTGTCAGTTAGCAATATTTCATTATTAAGAATGGAATAAAACCACTAGAGGAACTGAGTCCTGGGTCCAAAACATGATTGAAGTTTTCCTGTACAATAAGGTATCATCACAATAGACGGTAAGGATTTTATCTTGAAATTCTGCTAGGTAACTACCTAATTCCATCACTTTAGATGAAGAATCAACCTGAGGGTCAGCGATTCTTAATGACTACAAAGTACCTCTGGTAGATTCTTTGACTGGAGACAAATGAATTGTGCAGTATGGCAATAACAACAACAAAAGAATACTGCTTAAGTCTTGGATTGTGATACCTCTGAAAACCACAGATTATGTCCCTGTCATTATAATAAAATTACAGTAAGAGTAGAAAGGTAGTATTCAGTTAGAAAATCCTTATGATCTATTGTGATGATAAAATTCCTAAATTCAGCTGGTCTTGAAGATACCAGTATAGGTATGTTAAGTCCACCATACTTTTGTATTGCTTCAAACTGGCAAGGAAATTATGGTTTAAACATTAATTATGGTGTTAGTAGGCCAGATTGGCATGTCTAGTTATGTCAGTCTTCCCACCCTTTGTCTGTGTTAGTAAGTAAACATTTAAGGACAGCAGTCATTTCTCCTTTAAGGCACTGGGATTATACAGTAGGGCTTTACCCTGGTTGGTGACTTTTCCGCAGCACAAATTGTAATGATCTTTCTTATGAACTTTGTGTTTCCTTTAAACAGCTCCAAGTCTTTCTACCCCAGTGTCTTCCATCACTCAGTTCTCCCTGCATCATCTTCAAACTAGCTACCCATTGTATGATTCAACAAAAAATAAAAATGTTTTGTTATGTTTCCAGACACGACACTGCTCTATCTAAACAAAGGCACCTGAATGGTAAAACCAGGTCTTACTCTGTTCGCATCGGAAAATGAAAGTGCTACCTAGCTGGCTGTAAATTTTAATTCCATGGGTCTACTATCTGATCTTTTCCAAAACCTGACCTTGACCATGTGTAACAGTTCTTAAATAAACAAAACAAGAAGTTCTATGGCTGTGATTGTGGCTTTGTAGCATGTTGTAGCAGATGATCCCCTGCAGCTCTCTAGAACTGGTTTAATCTGTCCCTGCAGAGTGGTATGAGGGAAGGGAATGGGAGTTAATAGTCAGGTGCTCATGAATGAATTCTAAAACACAGCAGTAGTTTTTTCAAATGGATGGATTTTTGTTGGCTCTAAATAAAAATATGTGAGTGGCTTTACAGCATTTTTATAAGTCTTTTCCAAAAGTGGCTGGTGGAAGAATTGAGTAGAATGCAAGGACAGTTATCTTTTAACTGTAATGGTAGTGGTTAGCCCTAATATGTGCCAGTCAGTTAACTATTTGGTCTTAATATTTCGTGGATTTAAAAGCTGATTTTGCTGATGTTAAAATTAAATGGCATCTTTTGCTTCCTGCTATCTCAGGCCATAGGATAGCACTTTCTGACAGAGGGATGTTTCTGTGTTAAAACCCAAGCCTTGGCCTGCTTTGATCCGATCTCACAGAATGCAGTGTGCTTTCAAAGGTTGCAGTGTTGCACTGGTTGGTTTCCTTTCTCAGTCTGAATACAGCAATGTAGTAAATCTGCTACCTCAGTCCATGGAAGCGTTATTAGGGTCCTATTACTGAAGTCCCATCAGAGTTCCTTCTGGCGTAAAAACACAGGTCTGTGAGTCTGATGTTCCTTTGGATGCTTGTGGATGGTGCTGTTTTGTTGTTTGCATGGCTGTCAACATTAGCAGTCACGTCCTCTATGCAAAAGATTCTGTGTAAGGCATTAAATTGAATGGTGGTCAAGAAAGTTTATCCAATCAGGTATCAAGATCTTAAATATAATACTTCTTTCATAAGAACAGTGCACATTCATTTATAGAGATGTGGGGAATAGAATTTACTAAAAATTAGATGAAGAGTGTGGTTTTCAGCATGTGTGTTCTGTAAATGTTATGATCAGCCTCTTCACACATAATTTTTCAAGATATTCTGATTGATACTATACATATTTCCCCATATGGACAAGTTTGAATTCACAACAGAGAATTCAACACTTACTTTGAATATTTAGAAAAGATTTATACTGGAAGTGAATGTCTGCCAACAGTAATTCTGCTGAAAGATGAACGCTGTGTATTTTTTGCTGGGAAAAATGACAGCTTTTCAGTGTTTGAAAATGTGAGATGAATGTGGTGAGAGAATAAAAGAAAAAAATCTTGAACCTAATGTTTCCACTATGAAGCTGGTTGGTTTGTTTGATTGGTTTATTTTTTCCCCACTTTGGGGTTGTTTTACATTTATTCCTGCTTTCTCTTTAATTGTAAGGCTTCCGAGTTTTTTCTTGAGCATGTTTTTTGAAAGTCTTAAAAGCACTTTGGATTAATTTGATGGGCAAAAGACTTGTTACTTGGTGAGGGTTGCTATTTTAAGTGTTTTGTAATATTTTTAAATGCAAATTATATTATCTGACAATTTTATTGCGGCAGATACTGTTGATTATGGTTGGGTTAGGGAAGGATGGGACACAGAACAATGAGACAAGATCTGCAAAGATCCAAGGTGGCAAAAATGGCATTTATCGAGGTTAGGAAAGACAGTTTTGGTAGTCACAATGCAAGATGAGGCAGAAGGCTGTACAGAGTTGATGCTAAGTTCTACATTTAAACATATTCCAAATAAATGCCTTTTATAATTTGTCAAGAGAAAGTGTTTGAATACCTAAGAGCCTATTCTATGGTCTGGTCAAAAAGGCTGAACTTTATTGGGTTAGCACTTTTTATTTTAGTGGAAGTGACAGTATCCACGTTGTGTCTCCAGTCATTTCATTATACCTTGCAGGAATAAATGTTTGATTATAACTCCCAAGAGCTGTTTAAATCACATATTATAATCTAAATTTTATATGTCAGCAAGGTCCTGAGTGACCAGAAAGATTATGAATTTAAAAATGAGCTTGGCTACTAGAATTCAAATTATGATTTGGATTTGAAAGTCTTGAGCAAGCTGGAGTTCCGTTTTGTCTGCAGTCTTTTGACTCTGTTAGTGAAAAGAGATGCATACATCAGCTCGGACCTCTAAAGAGGGGTAGCAGAACTTGATGAAAGAAATATCTGAACCCTGAACATAGAACTAATATTTATATTTCTAATGCTGTCCAGTGTGTTAAAATGTGAAATCGGAACTCTTGAGATGCTCAGTGAAAGTTAAGACCCAAGGAGTCTGCCAATTAAAAGTTCAATGAGCTATTGAGAGGGGAGATCCTCAAACAATGTTTGAGTGAAGGGTAGAAAACTCATCTGTGTATTTATTTATTTGTTTGTTTGTATCTTAGTGTGTTACCTCTCATCGGTTCACTTGTGGGTTTTTTTCTGAGGGAGTTCAAAGCCTTTTGCAGAAAATTGCTGACATGAGGCTTGCTTATGTGAATTACCTTTTGCAGCTCCTTTTAGTTTAGTAGAAACTTCTCACTGCTTTGCAAAATGTACCGCCACACACACTGGCTCACAGCTCTGTGTTAATGGCCCTCTGGTTGAAAACCCTCTGACAGAAAAACACAAGTGTTTTGAGGGGTATGAACTAATGATATCGACGAAAGAGGCTATTAGGGGTTGCTTGGGAAATTTATTACAGAAGAGTGGAATAGAAAGGACATAGAATTAGATCTTATTTTGATCATTAGCTTAAAGTGAGAGGTAATATGCAGAAGGGCAAAATAATAAGCAGACAAGTACAGTCCTTGCTTTGAACAAACAAAGGGCATTTTTAACCTTTTTAGCACAGATGTATATGCTTTGTTTTAAGCTTAGTTAACCTCTAAAAGCATAACTTTTCTAATTTGCTTATTGCAGATGTGTGTCTGTAGAGTGGCAAAAGGACAAAACATCGAATCAGATAGCCCTTTAAAAGGCAGGATCTTTTCCCTTGACGTGTGCCTGTTATTTTGGGGGGCTATGGAACCAAAGTAGAAGACGATCCAGGAAACTTACACTTGTTGGAAGGCATCATGGAGAGTAGAGCCCTTTTGTAGTATTAGTATAAGAGGTGTACTTATATTAAAAATTCAGTAGAGGGCAGAATGAAACTTCTGAACGAAGAAGCTGTTCAGCGCTGCGAAGCAGGAAAACAGAGTTAAAAGGTGGAATAGCACCAGTTATTAAAAACATAGTTCTGAAGAGCAGTAAGCATTACAAATGATTGTGGTATTTTGTTTTAGAAGAATTAGAGAACATTCACACTTTATATAATGCTTAAGCTGCATGCAAGCTTAAGAGCTAATACCTTCCAACATAGACGAAAATGGGGATACCACTGTCATATTGACTGGATGCAGATCAGCTGTTAAGCCTCCTATTTAGCATTCCAGATCTATAACTCAACACACAGGCATTGTATTATGTTCTCCTGCTTTATTTACCTTCTGAATCCGATGTTCAGATTTTATACGTCTCTACAAGAACTTTTATTGTACCTAAAGCTACCTTTTGTTGTGCTTTCTAGTACTAAAGTATCAGAAGATTGTAGCAGTGAAGACTGCTGTGTGTGTAAAGAGCATATGAGGGTTTAGTCTACTTTCTTGACTTTGAGTTTGTTTTAGCAAGAATGAGAGTAATTTAGATAAAATAAAGGTAAAACAGTTGTTGGCTTGCCTCCACTTGTATCAGCATCGAACTTAGTAATATGATCAATTTTAAAATTACAGTATAGCATTTACTAAGTGAAGATATTATAGATATTAGACATGATGGAGGTGGGATGGGGCTAATGTTTTAGGGTGGTTTGTCTATAAGAACTTACTCTTTCATTTGTTTTAGCGTGATGATTTTTTTTTTTACCAAGGTTTTAATACATTTCAACATGACTTATTTTGTGGTACTCCCTTTAACCTAAAATGTGGTATTCTATTTTTTTAGACAGCCCTGAATGGTAGCAGGATTAGACAGCTAGTGATGCCCAAACTTCAATTTATAACCAAGTTTCTTAGTTTAGAATGAATAACAGATTGTATCAGGGACGCTGCAAAAGTAGTAAAGGTCAAAATACAAATTCTAAATGCTTGTTCATACACTTGAACAAAGAATAAAAAGTCCCTGTACACTGCCATTTTCCTGTCCATGGATAGTGACTGCATGCTATGCTGGACTATTGTACTTACTATGAGGTTTATAGCTATATTTTACATTGAGTTTAGGAAAAACAATGATGCTTTGCATGTATTACATTTTGCATGTGTATTGCATTATCAAAATTATTTCAAAATGTGTTCCCAGGTTTTTAGGCAACCCATATGTTTTCTGTTCAGTTGTGTTTTTCTTATTTTGGCTTATTACCTAGGCAAGATTAATTTTTTCAAAATCTGCTGTCAATAAGTTCTGGAAAAGAACACTTAAAATCTGCAAACAAGTATTAATTGTGCTTTTTTTTAATTATAGTTAGTAAAAATGTAAGCAATACCGTGGGTTTTATCTCTGTACATTTGCTTTTTATGCAGTCTGAAAGGTGAGCTGGAAAGGACTTCTGAAAACTGGGTTTGTGTCCTTTCAAAGTTGTTCTGTGTATACAACACACAACCCTCAGTTTCCTTGATTTTACTAAAAATGACAAGAATGTAAATTAATTCTCTTTCATAGAAAAGTGCCTTGGGAGTGGAAAAAGCTCATAGGTTTTCATTGGGAACTCTCATGTGGTATAATTAATGTTCTTTTTTTAAAAAAAAAGAAAAAAAACCAACCAAACAAAAAAGACCCCAAAAAACCCCAGTAACAGAACAAGTAAAAATGCTTTAAATTCATCCATATTTACATATTGTATCCAGAGTGTTTCTGGTAGAACTGAGAAAATAAGCCAGTGTAGCAGTGTAGTCTACATATACTATACCCTCAATTCCCTCAGATTCTTTCTGACCTCTTTTACAAAAGAATTTCCACTGAAGTTTTTGCCATCTTACATCCACCCCCATTCTCATATTTTATTTTCTCTGGTAGCTCAAAAAATGTTAATTCTAACAGAGTAACTTTTTATAAAAATTATCCTCATGAAAGTTTCATCTGATAGCATCTCTGGCATGATTTCTCTTTCCAGCAGCAGATATCCACAACAGCCTTTGCTGTGCTATATTGACCTGGCTTGTTACTTCTGTGTTTTCGAATGAGGCCCTGGGGCTTTTTTACTTAAAATGTTAGCACGCATCCAAAAGTATGAATTTGTGGTAGTCACACAGACCAAATCTGTGACGTTACAAGATCTTGGACTTTTGTTTTCCTTGGGAACAAAATAATCACTGGAAGGCAAAGATTTAGCAGGGCAAATGCAAGAGACAGGATACCCCTGCAGTACATCAGGTTTATGCCAAATCTGATTTAAATTATAACACACGTAGGAAAGTTTCCTAAACAAAACCTCTGGCACTCTAATGAGAAGCTGATCTATACTTTTACTCAAGAGGCCACTAGAGCATTACCTTTATGGCAGAGAGCTTGTTAATAGCTTGCCATAAGACAGACGTGCCTTCAGGAACTAAATGGTTGTCTAGGAATCCCAAATAGGAGTATGTCCTGAATGGTTGAGATCTCTTCAGCTAAGCTTACAGCCAGCTGGAGATACTACTAAATAGTTAGCCAGAATATGACAGCACTGAAGAGATCTTATCCCAGAAGTGTTTGTATGTTGTTTCATAGTTTGTCCTACCAGCATCCATTTAATCCCTGACCACATAAGATTATACAGCAGAGAACAGCTCTGTTTGTCCTTAGACATCTCCATTTTTTTTTTTTTCCCCTTGTGGCACTTTTAAGAGAATTATGATGTAGAAATCTAAGATGCTTTAAAACCTTTCCACCTTGGTATCTGAAGCTTCTAGCTTCTGTCTTTTTCTGTGCCTTTCTTTAGAATCTGAGTGGTTTTAACAACTTAAAGTTCCAGGGGAAATTGCAGAGCTTGTATAGCTCGAGTAATTTCTTTAAGAAAAGTATTATACTTGGAGAATAAAATTATGTCTCAAATCTGTAGGCTGACACACTTTCTCCTGCTGCCTGTTGAGTGCACAGGGTACTAGGAACTTCCTTTCATTAATTGCATCTTAAAGTACCAATTTCTCTGTATTTATTTCATGGTTTAGAGGGATGAGACAGCTACAGTTTTGTATTTCTTTGAACCTCCAACCACATTTATTGTGCACTTTGTCCTGTTTAAGATTTGTTTGCAATGTTGAGCCAAGTAATTAAAATACTACAATTGAGCAGCTGCACCCATCACCTTTTTAACAAGATTCATTTCTTTAAAATCAATTTACAAAGTATATGCTATATTAATCTGTTATTTTATCAGCGCTGGAAGTTCGCTTTATGCTGGAAGTTCGCTTTATTTATTCATTTGCCTTTCCTACATCCTGCTGTAACTGTTATACTTCTTCCCTCATTTAATCTTGTGATGCTTCTGGAGAGTAGCATAAACTTACTGACACTTTGGATGTCTCTTCTTTGTTCATTTAGATAAGTAAAATAAAGCACGTATGTATGAAATACAGTGGGATCATTAGGAAAATTCCAACTTTGTTTTGAAAAAACTGTAGTCTTTTATTCTCTCAAGTACAAGTACTATTATATCTAAGCCTTTTCTTATATGTCAAGTATCTAGCAAAAAGCTTTTTTAAAGTGGAGAAGTGAGAAGTGAACTGTTTCAAAGAATATTAGCTAGAACCATGCTATTGTCTGTGCTTACAAGGTTCAGGACCTTTTCAGGAACCCCCCTAGACAGTTAAGAGGACATTCCCTTTGACCAGCCAGGTCTTGCATCATGGAGAAAAGCCCTTTATTTAATGAGTTCCAAGTCTGTCTAAGGATACAGGAACAAAAAAGGTGGCATGGCAGATCTTGTCAGTGGCCCTGGTAGTTCCCCTGCTTTAAAGCCACAAATGACATTCTATTTTTTAAGTCTTATATGGTGCACCTAACTCTGTGAGCAGTGGCCTTGAAACTCAGTTACCAGTCACAACTATGTTAGGCGGTGACTGATGAGTGTTGAGAATTCTCGCCTTCTGGAAGCCATTTCATGCCCCAATGTTCTGCAGCCATTGCAGTGAATCAAAGGTGTGTTACTTTTGTGCCATCAGTAGGTGCTGGACAGTAAAACCTAGGAACAGTGTTCTGAGAAATGCTTCTATATACAGTATATATAATGGAAAAATTCAGAAATACTTGTTCAGTTTCTTCTTGCTTTTGTACAGAAGAATGATCTGTTTCCAAGGATGTTGGAATGCAGAGCCTTGTTAATAATGTTAATGGACAAAAATAATGGTTTTCCCATGCTGCAATTTTCAAACTTTGTTTGGAATAGGTGTTTTTCAGTAGGGTACCATCCACTGAAAATAGATGAACAGGAGAAGTCTGACTCAGGAGCTCCCAATTCTCATAGGTTGGTAGGTATCCTTTCCTGACTCTGGCTGGATATTATGAATATCTCCTTAGGGCAGATGCTCAGAGTTATGTGCTCTATTAGTGAGAGGGGAAAACAGTCCTCTGTAGAGTGTTGTCCCTCGGGAGTGTAAGTGGCAATAGGCAAGCAAGGTAGCTGTTGTCTTGTCTTCCAGTTTGTTGTTATAATTTCTATAAATCAGTAAGGTGGCTGGTATATGACAGAGTGCCATCTTAGCACAGAAGCAATTGTGTTTGGATCTAAGTCGTCAGCAAGAATCTGCTTCTTCTAGAACCAGAGACAGGACAAGCAGCTGCTACTTCCAGTGAATTCTTACAGAAGACTGACTTGTTGAGAGGCAGAGCAGTAAATCAGCTACAGGTACTATGAGCAGCAGTACTTCTTGGCTCCCACTGAGTTCATAACTCAACAGGAGTGAGTAACTGCTTGCTTACATAGAGACAAGAGTACCCTTTTCCCCTGTTGATGCAATACCTCCTTGGTTAGTATGAGTTCAACAAAAGTGAGCATCTGCTTCACGTGCAAGGTAGAGGTTCCCAGGGAGTTTGAAACCATTCCTCCAAACTTTTCACCACATCAGACATTGTAATTCTAGTAATTGCAATTAATTCAAGCACAACAATAACACAAAAATACCTAGAAAACATAGAGGCATGAATGTTCCAACAGATGCATTTGTATTATGAAACTTTTCTCTCTTGGAAGGCAATAGTAGCTCGCAGTTGAGGAAGCCCTAAGTTACATGGAAAATATCTCCCATTAGTGTGTCAGTATCCAAAGGGGAATTAATACCAATAAATTCTTTAGTAAGCAAGGTTTCAGGCTGACCAAAAATCTTCATAATATTAGTTTGCTGCTGTTGCTATTTCTCTAAATGCACTCTTTTTTTTTTCTACTTTAGCAGAGTTATGTGTTCAAGACATATATTTGAAAGGTGGGGAAGTAGTGAAAGAACTGCAACTTTCTGAAGATAAAATCCTTATCATACCTTTCTTGTTGCATATCTGGAAAGTAATAAAGGGTATGTGCGGCTTAATTTTTTCTAAACTTCTGCTTATGTTATGAAGCATTGGTCGTTTTCAGCAGCTTAGACAAATTCTCTATCAAAAACACCTGACAGAAATATATCTAAGGCTATAGGTGAAAGGAAAGCAGATGTGAAGATGACAGTGGAGTTTCAAATGAACTCGAATGATTTCTAGTTTGGAACAAGAATTGTTACGATAAAAATGTAAAAGCATCAGAAAGAGTTGAAAGTTGTAATATAACTGGTAACTGGCATTTGTTACATAAAATCAATTAGTGGCACTTTTTTGGAGGGAGGGAAATTAGTTCTGTAACTTGCAGTCATTGTATAAAGGAAAGGAGAGAGTACTTCAGTCCTTACTTCAAAGCATGCATTTTGAGGGGGGAAAAAAGACTTCTTGATGCCGATGCATGCCAAGCAAAATTCCTCTCTTTTGTGGGGAATCTCTCAATGGTTCTTTTGAACTTTTAGGAGTAACTGTTAAGTATTCAAAATCATAAGGTTAACCAGTTATCCAAAGTTCTAAAATATTCTTTCCATTGTAATATTTCTGAAATTGCAGTTCAGTTTTGCCCCTGTTAATACATGACATTAAACAGTACTGTTCACTTTCCTAACAGACATATATTGGCAGGCTGTTGGGGTTAGGTTTTTTACTATTAAGGTGATTGATTATTAATAATAATAATAATTGATTTTTTTTTTTACTGTATGGACCTTTACTCTTAGTTCAAAATAATATAGAGCATGAAAAATTGTACTAAAACTAAGAATGAGTTGACACCACAAATTAATTTTAATTGCACTTCAGTGAGTTCATACTACATTTATGTAGGCTGGAAGTATTACTTAAACTACCACTTGCTACTAGAAGGGAAGTGTCAAGGGTAGCTTCTCAATAACTGTGATAGATTATGCAGATAAAAGCAGTAGTTAGCACTAAACATCAAAAAATGTTTTTAGATAGTAGAATGAGCATTTTAGCTGTGAAGAGTAGAGTGTGTTAAGTGAAGGGACCCTTCTCGTTCAGAATGCTGAAGTGAGATCTAAAATGATTTGCTTGATTCTAGAAGGTAACGATTTCTGCAAAGCAAGATGAGGAAAACCTTTTGAAGTAGAAGAATAGAAAGCAATTTAAAATTTGAGAATTTCAGGTGGCATTGGAGAAAATAGAAATTAGATTATTGAAATGTCATTTGTTTACGCTTTTCTTCTTGTTTCCTCTCTAGAAACCTCAGCCACACTTCATCAAAATGCAACGGAGTGTATTACATACTGCATGTCAGCTGGCCCATGGGACATGTTTGTTTTTTCCTCGCACTGGTATCTTTCAGCGCTTAAAAGGACAATCAGTGTTATCTAACATTGGATGCAAAGTGATTTTGGTACTGGACCCTCCTAAACGATGTCTTCATGCAGGTACAGCGCTCTTTGCCTCAAAGAAAAGTGCTTTTTCATCACAGCCAACAGGCACTCCTCACAAAGTACCAGAAGAGAGAAATCGTTTGACTTTGGCCACAGATACACCCAAGCAGAGCCCTGTAGAGTCAGATTCTTCAGATCCTGATCCATTACAAGACAAATCAATTAGTCTTGTTCAGAGATTCAAGAAAACTTTTAAACAGTATGGAAAAGTCATGATTCCAGTGCATCTTCTGACTTCCACTGTATGGTTTGGATCCTTTTACTACGCAGCTATGAAGTAAGTTGATACTTTGTTGCAGTGCCCAATACTGCTATTGAATTGAGACTGGCTTTCACAGGTGAAGGGACATGCACATTATTAATATGCATTAAAAAGTGGAAATGAGGGAAATAAAGAGGGAAATGAGGCTACATTTTTAACTGAAGCACAAGATTAATATCATAAGTATATAGTATTGAGTGTCATGTACAGACTATTACCATGCAGTTATTGCTATGTACCACATATGTTGCTAAAATTTGAAGGAATTCTTATCTCCCCAAAATATGCATGGATGTAAACAGGATTGAAATCATTAGTAACCTCTCACAAGGTGAAGACAGGGATTTGGAATCCTGATTACGAACTGCTAGGTGAGATCTTTATAGACCTGTACTTTTCTTGCCATTGCACCTGAGGGATATTTTACCACTTCCTCCCCTCTTCATCCCCAATCCTCCCTCATCATTGGACTTTCATGTCATTTACCTCATTCTGAACTCCTTATAAGCCATGTGTATCTCTTCCCTTTTTATTCCTGTTTCCTGTCTTTCCTGCCTTCCACTGGAGAGAAAAAAAAAAAAAAAAAGGCTACTGTAGGCTGGACTTTGGACTTAAATATTTGTGTGGCTAAAAAAAATGATAAATTACGTATTCTAATTTTAGTTTCTTTCAGCTATAGTGTGTGCCAGATGCTGTTCTGGAAAATGGCATTTACTAGAAAAAAACCTTCTATATCAGCTATGAGCTGCTAGTTCAGATGAAAGAGGTTTTATCTATCTGCAAATGGTTTGCTAAATATGAGTAAATGTTTATCTCTGGATTGCTAGCATTGTACATTTAATAATAGAAAGCATGAAACAATGACATTTCATGGTGGCAAGGATGGGGCTTTGACATCAGAATGCTTTACTGCACAAGTGTTTGTTTTAGTTACTCTAACCAGCTGGCATAATTGCCTTTTCTAGGAGCTATAGATCCAAATGTCACTCTAAATTTAGCTCATGTCAGAGGAATAAAGGACTTGAGCTATAAAAATATTTTGCTTGGGATTAATTCAGGTTGATGCTAACATCCAGACATTTCAGATTAAGTGAAGATTACTTTCCTTGAAACACTTAAGTTAGTTGCTAAAATAGGTATTTTGACAGATGAAAACAACTGAAATATTTAACTAGAAGCTAATTATAACAAAGCTTCAGTTTCTCATGCCACAGGAGCAGCACCCTTTCGAAGTGGAAGAAACTTTCAGAATGACTGCTCATGGTATGAGACTAAACAATTGTGGTTTATTAAATAATATGCTTAAAGCTGTCTTTCAGATCTTGCTAGGTCTCCATTCTCTACTCTGGAGGTAGGCCTTCAGACTGTAGATTCTA
Organism: Podiceps cristatus; assembly: GCA_000699545.1. Classification (NCBI taxonomy): domain Eukaryota; kingdom Metazoa; phylum Chordata; class Aves; order Podicipediformes; family Podicipedidae; genus Podiceps; species Podiceps cristatus. The sequence goes on from KL272705.1 coordinate 14,476, forward strand.
GTAACTGTTACTAATTATTGCCTGTTCTTGTTTCTGATGCTAAATCAATTGCATGCATAGAAGAATGCTTCAAATATTAGGTAGAAATGGATAATTATGCTAATAATACAACATTTCTAAATATCAGAAAGGTATGTTATAACTGCTTGTAGCTTTCTACTGTATTGTAAAGACGGGCTATCTCTTTCTTTGGTGCCAATATTAGCTTCCTTGGTTTTCAAACAGAAAGAAATTGTGATAAGAGTTCCCTCTACCCATCCTACCACCTTATACTGGTAAAGTAGAATACCTGGGCACAAACCCCCTCAAGTCTTGTCCATGTAACATGTTGCTTTCTTTTCATAGAATCATAGAATGACAGGGGTTGAAAGGGACCTCTAGAGATCATCTAGTCCAACCCCCCTGCTAGAGCAGGGCCGCCTAAAGCATGTTGCACAGGAACATGTCCAGGCAGGTTTTGAATATCTCCAGAGGAGGAGACTCCACAGCCTACAGGCTTCCAGCTATTGATCCACACCATTGATCACCACCCTCTGAGCTCTGTGGTTCAGCCAGCTTTCAGTCCACCTCACTGTCCACTCATCTACCCCACGCATCCTAATCTTACTTTTGAAGATGTTGTGGGAGATGGTGTCAAAAGCCTTACTGAAGTCAAGGTAAACAACATCCACTGCTCTCCCCTCATCTACCCAGCCAGACATGACATCATAAAAGGCTACCAGGTTGATCAAGCACAATTTCCCCTTAGTGAATTCACATTGACTATTCCTAATAACCTTCTTTTCCTCCACATGCTTGGAGATGATGTCCAGAATAAGCTGCTCCATCATCTTTCCAGGGATGGAGGTGAGGCTGACTGGCCTGTAGTTTCCCAGATCTTCCTTCTTGCCTTTTTTGAAGACTGGAGTGACATAGGCTTTCTTCCAGTCCTCATGCATCTCTCCTGATCTCCATGACTTTTCAAAGATGGAGTGGCTCAGCAATAACATCTGCCAATTCTGTCAGTGCTCATGGGTGCATTTCATCAGGGCCTATGAATTTGTGGGTGGCCAGCTTGACTAAAAGATCTATAACCTGATCTACCTCAACCAGGGGAGCTCCATCTTCTCTATATCCTCTCTCACCAGGGTGCTCAACTCATTCAGCAGCAGGCCCACATTTTCCCTGGTCTTCCTTTTGCTGCTAATGTATTTGAAAAAACCCTTCTTGTTGTCTTTGGTATCCCTTGCCAGGTTTAATTCTAAGCGGGCCTTAGCCTTCCTTGTTGCATCACTGCTCACTGACAGCATTCCTATACTCCCCCCAAGTGGCCAGTCCCCTTTTTCTACAATCTGTGAACTTCCTTCTTCTGATTGAGTTTTTCCAGAAGTTCCTTGCTTATCCATGCAGGCTTCCTGGCTTCTTTGCTTGATTTTCTACTTGTTGGGATGCACCAATCTTGAGCTTAGGGGAAGTGGTTCTTAAATATTAGCCAGCTCTCTTGGGCCCCCCTATCTTCTAGAGCCCTAAGCCATGAGATTCTTCCAACTAGGTCTTTGAAGAGGATAAAGTTAGCTCTCCTGAAGTTTAGGGTAGTAATCCCCCTTGTTACCCTACTTCTTCCATGCAGGATCCTGAACATGACCATTTTGTAGTCACTGCAGCCAAGACTGCCCCCAGCCTTCACATCCCCAACCAGCCCTTTGTTAGTACCAGGTCCAGCAGTGCTCCTGCCCTCCTGTGCTCCTCCACCACCTGTGACAAGAAGTTGTCATCAATGATCTGCAGGAACCTCCTGGACTGTGTGCTCCTGGCTGTGTTGTCATTCCAGGAAATATCAGGGTGGTTGAAGTCCCCCATGAGAACCAGGGCCTGTGATCATGAGGCTACTTGCAGCTGCCTGTAGAAGGCCTCATTGATTTCCTCTTCCTGATTAGGTGGCCTGTAGTAAATACCCACAACAGTGTCACCCATGTTAGCCTGTCCCTTAATCTTTACCCATCGGCTCTTGACCCATTCATCATCCTCCCCTAGGCAGAGCTCAATACGTTCCAGTTGTGCTCTCACATAAAGAGCAACTCTACCACCTCACCTTGCTGGCCTGTCTTTCCTCAATAGTACATAACCATCCATGACAGTGTTCCTGTCATGCGAGCTATCCCAACATGTCTCTGTGATTGCAATGAGATCATGGCCCTGCAATCGCACAGTGATCTCTAGTTCATCCTGTTTATTCCCCATGCTGCGTGCATTGGTGCAAAGGCATTTAAGAGGTGTAGTCAAACATACGCATTTCCCTGGAGGGCTGTGAGGGGATCCATAGTCTTCCTGACTCACAGGGTGATTGGCCCTCTGGTTTGCATCTTGGGAGGCAGCTAAGGAACAGTCATCGCTGCCCAGGTTGGCCTGGTCTGTTCTCCAGTTGGATGCAAAGGCACCAACACTGCCAATTTGGACCTCGCCCCCCAAGTCCATCAGTTTAAAGCCTGCCTCACCAAGCTGGCCAGCTTGCTGCCAAAGATTCTCTTGCCCTTCCTAGACAGGTGGATCCCATCCCTCCCTACCAGGTTGTAGTCTGCAAAGAACATCCCCAGAATTTTGCAACATTCCTTTTGTTTGATATATTTAAAAGTGAATGGAGGACACTGAAGTCTAGATTATGTGCTTCTGGGCATGCTGCAGAATTGTCCAAAATAAATAAATAATTTTGGGCAAAACAGAATGTGAAGTTGAACCTGCACAACTGGAGCCTAAGTAGATATCACCATTATATCTCCTTACCTCCAAACATCATAAACTGGGGCACAGGTAAGTTGTTAGTAGCTGCTCAGCTCAATGGGGATAATATGAATGAGTCACCTTTTGGTGGAATGCTGAAAAGAACATTAATTTGCCTGTATGTACAGAAATATAAATCCTGTAAGTATATTGCATAGATGATGAAATACTTCGCTAACAAATTACAAAGTTTGTATAATAGAGTTAACAAATGGAAATGGTACTGTAAATCACTGTTCAGATTTCAAATACCGGTTCAGGTTTCTGTTTTTCTTTTTTTTTTTGTTTCTCTTCTATAGAGGAGTGAATGTTGTTCCATTCCTAGAGTTGATTGGTTTACCAGACAGCATAGTAAACATCCTGAAAAATTCCCAGAGTGGAAATGCACTAACTGCATATGCATTGTATAAAGTAAGTATAATTGTAGTTTGTAAATAAGCTCTATGTTTTGCCTGGTGAACCAAATGGGGTTTATTTGTTTATATCAGAAATAATTAATGCTGTTTTCTTTGATAGTTACACATACTTGAGCATTTTGTTTTGTAGTAAAAATAGTCATGTGCAAGTTGATACGGGCTCTGTGTTCCTTTAAGGAATCTATATTTCTATAATAGCTTCTGTTTGCTGCAGAACTATTGTCTACCCTCAGAGATTTAATAACAATTAAGTTATTCTTCTGCATCCCTGATATAATAAACAGGGATAAAGAGGTAAAGTCGAAATACCTCATGATTTCCAGATAAAAGTACAGTTATTTTTATCACAGAGGATTTGCTAGTTTGTCTTCCTGTTCTCTATCACTGTCAAGTAGTTCCATTGCCCATTTGAATCAATTACTTTCAGGCCTGGGTCTCTCTCTCTTGCTGTGTAAGTGCTCAATCCATGCTTGGGAAATCTGAAACGTGTCAGACCATGCAAACCCAAAGTACTGTATTTGCTTTGAATGCCACTCACCTCTTTTGTTTTTGAATGTGATGTGCTTCTCATCTGTTATTTAAAGGGGTTATTTCCTAAACAAAGTGTGAAAGCATTACTCATGCCAATTATTCCTGTGCCTGAAAGAGACCAAGAAATAAATGCGATTAAATGTAAAGATTTTATTATAGCTAGGAGATCTGGCAGTGTTGGAAGAAACTTTCAAGATGTAGAAGCACTAGAATAGGTTGCAAAGGGAAGATTGTGCAGGCGTTATCTTTGAAGTTCCAAAAGAACAGGTCAGTCTATCTAGAATAAAAAAAAATGGTTCTTCATGTCTTGTATTAGCTGACCTCTTAAGGTCTCTCTTAGCTCTAGTTTTCTCTGTGCGGGTCTGAGTTTTGGCCTGTACTCTCGTGAATTCTAAAATTCAAAGCATGCTCTATAGTCAGTATTTCCTCCTTGCTTATGTGGCTCAGTGTTCACATACTGGCTATTCTGAACTGCGTTCTGAGAAACCTAATGCTCATCCCACAAGTCAGGGGGTTTTGTTGTTGTTGATTGGGGTTTTTTGTGGGGGTTTTTGTTTGTTTGTTTTTGGTTTTTTTTAATGGAAGTCTAATGCCTGTTTTGTCAAGAGGATACTTAAAGTAAAATGTATGCATTACTGGAGGATGTACTGTAAATTGGGTTATTTCCTTATAAATAGGTGATCTTTTTAGTATCTGACACTAGCCAAAATAAATTCTTAATATTAAAAATACCTTTTGCTAGATAATATTGCCCTTTTTTATTGATATGGTGTGTTTCTTGGTTTCTTTAAGATTGCAACTCCTGCCAGATACACTGTGACTTTGGGAGGAACATCCATCACTGTTAAATATCTACGGAAGAATGGCTACATGTCCACACCACCACCAGTAAAGGAATATCTACAAGATAGGATGGAGGAAACAAAGGATAAAATTACAGAGAAGATGGAGGAAACAAAGGATAAAATTACAGAGAAGATGGGGGAAACAAAGGATAAAATTACAGAGAAGATACAAGAAACCAAAGATAAAGTTTCATTTAAAAAAATAAAGGACTAGGGGAGATGCTTAATTTTTCGATATATCAAACTCAGCACTTTAACCTTTTGTGAGGCAGGATGATACAAAGTGCACTTCTGAGAGGTTTTTTTTTTTTCTTTTTTTTTTCCCCTCCCTTTTTTTTTTTTTTTTTTTTTTTTTTTCCCCCCCCTTTTTTTTTTTTTTTTTTTTTTTTTTGTTTCCCCGCTGGCCTGGAGACTAAAACTGCTGTATGGATTTAAAAATTCTGTATATTCACCAAGGTTAACGTTCCCTGGAGGAGAGTAGTTGTGACAAAATTTCAATTTACAGAAGGAAAAATGAATCTCAAGTTAGAAGTTTGTGTGTCCAGTGGTAATAGTGTTAACAGTTGCTCTTCCCTCTTTTCTTCCCCCCTCCTTCCCCTCCCCAAATGAAGATGGTTTATTCCAAAAGCCACTATTTTATTCTTCTTCCATCTTAGTGTACAGCCATTATTCCATTAGACTGAATATCTTCCAGTAAATAAGAATGAAGATTTCTCTACTGGGAAAGGCAACATATTTTGGTTTTCAGAGTATGTGGACCCAGGTCTCCTTAATCATCATCATCTCTCACCTTGGAGAAAGACCGTTGTCACTGATGCTGCACATGAAGGAATCAACAGCTTAGCTACTCAGTCTGAATGAATTATAATGGCTACACTGACTTCAGCTGAGCTGTGATAGTTTACAGGTTGAGACTGTGAATCTTTCTTGGATGGTATCTCTTTTCAGAAATCTCAACTGAAAGCTAAAGGAAGCTGAGTTAATCACGGTGTCATACTCTGTCAAGTATACTTTGTTTCCTAAAGTTGATTTACAGTAGAAAGTTATTAAATGAAATTAATCAATAATTGTATATTAAAAACTAGGACTTTTTTATTATGTTAAAGTTTACAAAACTGTTCTGTTTCATTTATGGAACAAAAACATTCTGAAAGAGAAGTTTACTTGAGAAATTGGTATACTAAGGGGCTTTTAAATACGTGCAAAGTTAGTTTGTCCTCCTCTTCAGGAATCTCTCAGACTTCAGCAGAACAATTTAACTAAAATGAGTGGAACTTCTGAGATGGTGATCACAGTCTACCAGACTTTTTTCCCCTAGATTTTCTTAAGCAAACACTTATTCATAGCTGAAGGCTGAAATGCTTGCCTCAGAGATGTCATAAAGGACTGAAGGTTAAACTATTCTATTTGACTGGGCAGGCAAACTTCTCTCATGTTTTTATTCAAATTTAGGATAAATTGTAGTTTTTTTCCTATATCTATTATAGCCCTCACTTTGTAGCAACTCTCTGCCTCTGTCTCTTGTTTAACAAAGATGGATTTTTGCTGAGGGTTGGGGGGGGGGCCGGGGGGTGCAGAGTTGAACCCTGAGCATTGGGTAAAAGAACAGAGCTGGTACTTTATCAGCTCTGCCCCACTCTTTTATGTGTTCAGTCAAGGTGCTGAGGGCCTCTCCCTGTTTAAGTGGGTTGAACTTCAGTAACTTAATTGTGCAGGGTTGATTACATACTTCTCTGCCTCTGTCCACGTGTAAAATAGTAACTGCAATCTACTGCCTACCTCACAGGGATGTTATGAGGAATAATCACTGTATATTCAGTGCCCTGAAGAGGTAAAGTGCTGTGTTTCTGGTAAATATTATTAAAAACACAATCACGTGAACTCCTATGCTGTCAAGAGGAGTACTACTGTAGGCCTGGACATAACAGATGCTTTTCTTCCTTCTTTCTAGTTTAGTGTACTTTTCCTTGCTCTCCCCATGCAGACATTCTTCTCACCCTGGCATTTGTTCTGGTTTTCCATTTCTGGGGCAGCATTGCCAGTGTCCTACAGCACCCTGCCAAGCCCAGAGTCTGCCCCAGTAATACCATGTGGTCACCCCCTCAGTCAGGGTCTGGGAACCTCTCGGAGCAGCTCTCAGGATTCATCTCTGTGTGTGGCAGGGGCTGTGCAGAGGCACCTTGGTGTCCTAGGACAGGTCTGTAGCCCCTGGGCCTGTTAGACCTTGTTCATTGCACAGACAGTGGTACCTTTTGGTACCCCCAGCCTCTTGCCTTGCCCTTCCCCATGTCCAGGTGGCTCACGGAACAGGTCTCTTACCTCTGTGCTGTCATTACCTCCTAGACTGTCCTATGTGGCCATTTCTGCAGCTGCAGCAACTCTGCTGCAGTCCCTGACTGTTGTCAAGGGCCTCAGCCAGGTACTGTTCCAGCAAGTGCAGCATAAACAACCTGGAAGAGTTTCTGGGACACCCGCATCCTCCACCCAGGACATCAATTAACAAAGCATCAATTATGCCTGGGGACTGATCTACACAAAGCAGGAGGGGAGGTCTACAAGACTTTGAAAATCTGACCTGGAGAGCTTTTGTGACAATTAGTCAGATGCCTGATTGTACAGGTGACCTTCTCTCAAGTTGGCCTCATCTGCAATCAATGTGTTGCCTCATTAGTGCAGAGACCAGCTGGGGAGTTCCTGGGCCACCCAGGGAATGAATGTTACTCCCCTGCGTGCCCAGCATATACACATTTTAAGTATAGGATAAAGTTGACTTACTTTCCTCCTTGTATCTCACAACTGTTAATTTTCATAGCTGCTGCCACAGGAGTAGGTTGCAGGTCGTGTTATCGACAGTAAGAGGGAGTGTGGGTCCATGTGGCTGGAAGCCAGTCTCTGTCTGTGCAGGCCAGGCATTTGCATGCCTGGGGGTGGCACGGGGTCTCCTCTTAGGGGTGCCCACAGCACAGCTCGCGTCTGTCAAGATGGAGCAGCATCAGTGGGTGCCTTTGGCAGCACAGGAGGAACATGGGCCATGAGATGGTGGCCACAGCAACTCGAGCTGGCATTGAGGCAGGCAACAAGTGGCCCGAGCAAGGGGGTGCCCCGCTAGGCTCCCTAGGCTTTCCCCAGGGCAGTGCCAGGAGGCCTGGGTGAGGTGACAAGCCCAGGCAGAAACCCAGAGCAGCATCTGTTGCCTGCTGGACCAGCCAGTCAGTGCTAGGAGGGGCTGTCTTCTTCCCCTGGGCAAAACCTGTCCTTTAGGCCATAGAGGGGGGTGAGACTCTCCACCTCTTTGCAAAAGCTTCAGAAATCTGGTGAGGCCAGGAGTGAGGCATTTGTCACCACCAAGGCAGCAGAGAAATTGTTGCTTTGGTGATTTGCCCCAGCCCTGCCTGCTCCCCGCTTCACGCGCAACACTGCAGAGCACCACGTTGTCTGCCTCTGGCATAGGTACGTGCGTGAAGGCACTGAGAGCCTGCCAGAGCAGAAGCTGGCAATGAAGCCGCAGCAGGAGCAGAAGCTGAAGCAGCACCCAAGCAGGATATGGAGCCGAAGTTACAGCCTGAGATGGGGCTGGAACCGGAGTCACATCCCAGGATCGAGCCAGAGCCAAAGCAGCAACCTGAAAAGGAATCAGAGCAGAAGCAGTGGCACAAGACGGGGGCTGAAGACGCAGTCTGTGTGAGAGCCCAAGCCCAGTGACCACTCAAGTAGGAATTCAAGGCAAAATAATGGCATAAGGTGCTACGGGAGCTAGAGGGAAAGGCTGATTGGAGCTAAATTAAGAGCCTGAGAGAGGGCTGGAAGAAAACTTGTGGCTCAAAATGGGGCCAGAGCCAAAGATGGGACTGGAGCTGAAGTCTTGGGTTGCAGCCCAAAATGGGACTGGAGCTGAAGTCATGACCCAAATAGGAGCAGGGACCAGACTTGAAGCCCTGATCCAGTACCAGGCCAGAGTTGAAATTGTGGCCTGATTATTAGACAGGAGCTGAAGATGTGGCTTGAAAACAGCTGCCACTGGCCCAAAGCCATGGCCCAAATAGGGGCCGAGTCACAGCAGCCTCCTGAGGAGGAGCCAGAGCCAAAGTAGCCACCTGAGCAATGATTGGAACCAGCTGTGGTCAAAGATGGGGCTGGGGCTGGAGCCAAGATTCAGTCCAAGATGGGGCCAAGCAAAAATTGTGGCCCACTATCAGGCCCGAGCCCAAGTAGCAGCCTAAGGTGGGCCAGAGCTGAAATTGCTGCCCAAGATGGGGCAGGATCTAATGTCTCACTCCAGTATCTTGACGAAGCTGATGTTGCAGCTCAGTTTGGCAGCAGTGCCAAAGTCACAGCCCAAGCAGGGGCCAGAGCCAAAGCTGCTGCCCAATGTCAGGCAGGAGCCAAAGTCACAGACCACGATAAGACAGAGTAGAAGTCGATGACCAAGCAGGGGCCAGAGTAGACACAAGATCCTGAGCTGGAGCTGCCCAGTATCAAGCCGGGGACAAATTCATGATGCACGATGCGGCCAGAATTAATGTTGTGGCTCAAGATGGGGCCTGGAGATGAAATCAGTGCAAAGATGGGGCTGGAGCCATGGTCATGGTCCAAATCTTCACTAACAGCCTGAACAGAGGTTAAAGCTGAAATCACAGCCTGAGATGGGGCCAGAGCCAAAATGACAGCCCAGCCAGGAGCCAGAGCTGAAGTCGCAGCCCAGTACCAGCCTCGAGCTGAAGTTGGAGCCCAAGATGACAGAGCTGAACTCACAGCGTGATATGCAGCCAGAGCCACAGTTGTGACCCGAAATAGGCAGGAGCAAAAATTGCAGACCAAAATGAAGTTGTACTGAAATAGCAGCCAGAGCTGAATTTACAATCTGAGCAGGACCCAGAGTCAAAATCATGGCCCAAGATGGGGCCAAAACCAAAGCCATAGCCTGACACGGGGCCGGCCCCAAAGTCATGGCCTGGCATCGGGCTGGAGCTGACGTCTCAGTCCAAGATGAGGCCAGAGCTGGAATTGTGGCCTGAGCAACAGCTAGAACCGAAGCGATGGCCAAAAATGGGCCAAAGTAATGGCCTGAGCAAAGACCAGAGCCAGTCGTGGCTGAAGTTAGTGCCAGAGCTGCAGGTGCAGCCCAAATAGGGGCTAGAGCCTCACTAGCCTCCCGAGCAGGCCAGAGCCATAGTGGCCCAAGATGGGGCTGGACCCAAACTCGAAACACATTCTTCTCACTGTGTCCCCTTCAAGGTGTTGGCTTAGAGCATCACACTGCATTTGTCCTTGTTCATGGCTTACCGTCAGCAACGATAATAATTAAAGAAGCATAATTATCCCCTGGCAATTATCTGGCTATTTTGATGATCATCTTAAGTAGAAATAATATGTCTTGAATTCATAAGCCTGCAGGGGTAACATGTAGCATTAAATTTGGGCTTGAGTTTGATGAATTGATTGGACAATCACAGAGGAGGGAACATGGGAAGATATACAGGCTTGCTTAGGAATGAAAAAAGAAAAAGAAAAAAAAAAAAAAAAAAAGACTTAATACAACAGGGGAAGAGTTTCATAAAGAGACATGATGGAAGAAAGCTTTCTAACTGCTTCTGGGTCTGACCAAGCGGCCAGAATGGGACTAAACTGGAGGAGAACCTACCTCAGATGAATTCTCCAAAACTGATTTTAAAAAGTGGTTTGTTTTTGTTTTTGTTTTGTTTTTTTTTTTTTTTTTTTTAAGAGAATCGGTTTGAGAAAAAAAAAAAAAAAAAAAAGTACTCTGCAAATCTGTTACTTTTTGTGTGCAGAACTGGTATAACTTCAGAGGGCTGTCTGGGCAGCCTGTGCGCAGAGGGAGCACAGGTTCCTTGCAAGCTCTGCCTTTACCTGGCCCTTGTTCCTACTGATGTCTTCCCAAACAGGGTCTCAAAGCAGATAGAGACAAAATGCAGATCATAGAATCATAGAATGGGCTGGGTTGGAAGAGACCCCAAGGATCAGAGAGTTCCACCCCCCCTGCCACAGGCAGGGACACCAACCTCCTGGCCTGGATCTACACGAGGGTGCCCAGGGCCCCATCCAACCTGGCCTTGAACCCCTCCAGGCATGGGGCATCCACCACCTCTCTGGGCAGCCTGTTCCAGCACCTCACCACTCTCTCTGTAAACAACTTCCCCCTAATATCTAATTTAAACCTTCCCTCCTTCAGCTTCACTCCATTCCCCCTTGTCCTGCCATTATCTACCCTTTTAAAAAGTTGTTTCCCCTCCTGTTTGTACGCTCCCTTCAGGTACTGGAAGGCTGCAATGAGGTCCCCCCGCAGCCTTCTCTTCTCTAGGCTGAACAAGCCCAGCTCCCTCAGCCTCTCTTCGTAGGGGAGGTGCTCCAGCCCTCGGATCATCTTCGTGGCCTCCTCTGAACCCTCTCCAACAGTTCTACATCTTTCTTGTACTGCGGGCCCCAGACCTGGACACAGGCCGAATACCTGCCTTTATATTTTATCCTGGATTAGATAAGCCAAGAAAGTAGAGATAATGCACTATAATTTTATATAAGGAGTACTCCAAGTTCTGCCTAATGTCAAGAACAGTGTATTTTACATTTTTGGGTTGTTGTGCAGTACCTGCATACAGCCAATATCTGCTTTAAGAAAAATAAAACTGCCAATGCACAAGCGGTGCTTAAACTACAGCTGCACAGTTTACTTGGAGTACAGTTTTACCATAGGCACTTTTTACTTCTGCTGCGTTACCATCAGATGGCAATTTTAGCGTACCTGATACCATTTTCCTGACAGAGCATAATTTTACAGGAGACCAAAGTGTCTGTTTCCCCCAGCATATGGCTGGAGCTAGCTACGCCTATTTTCTTACCTATGGGCACAGCATCAGCAGAATATACAGCATAATTTTAAAAGGTGAGAGGGCTTACACGTTGAGTAGTTAATGTAGTTATCACTCAGCCATATGGCTTTTAACACATGCCAGGGCACCGCTCACTGATAAGCTGCAACACCTAATTCTGCACCAGCGACTATCCAAAACAAACACAGTTAAACTTTCAAGTAACTATCAGCACCTTTGATCTGCAGCAGGACAGGGGCCAAAGGAACCAGAGTAACTTTGCAGTCAGTCAGTCAAGCCTTACCTGTTGGGCTTTTCCTGACAAAACATTAGTGAAAGTCACCAGCTCATCAGCTTTTTCCCTATGAAATTTGCATCTGTGAGCAAGTTTGACAGCATTTGCAATCCTAACTCCATTGTCAGGAAAGAACTAGTTCCTATATGTTTTGCTGTTGCCATAAACCC
>KL272706.1:0-16373 GCA_000699545.1 Podiceps cristatus
AGTGCTGGATTCAGTTTTGGGCCCCTCAGTACAGGAAAAACACTGAGGTGCTGGAGCATGTCCAGAAAAGGGCAACGGAGCTGGTGAAGGATCTCAAGAACAAGTCTTATGAGGAGCAGCTGAGGGAGCTGGGGTTGTTCAGTCTGGGGAAAAGGAGGCTGAGGCGAGATCTTATTGCTCTCAGCTACCTGAAGGGAGTTAACAAGTAACAGGACAAGAGGAAATGGCCTTAAATTATGCCAGGGGAAGAGGGAGGTCGTTAGGCTGGATATTAGGAAACCTTTCTTCACTGAAAGGGCTGTCAGGCACTGGAACAGGCTGCGCAGGGGGGGGGTTGAGTCCCCCACCCTGGGGGGGTTTAATAAAAGCCGGGTAGATGAGGTGCTTAGGGACATGGTTGAGCAGTGGTTAGGCACGGTTGGACTTGATGATTTTAAAGGTCCTTTCCAACAAAGGGATTATATGATTCTATTATTCTATGAACAGATACTGCCTAGCTACATTTGGTACAGAATTTTCCAGTTCTTTATTGGAGACGTATTAATTTCTCTTTGTACATTAGTAGAGTAGTGGTTTTTCAGGGAACCAGTTGGAAAACTTCCTGCAGGTACATTAGAATTTCATCCTTTCCACCAGTAAGTAAAGCCTGTTGACCTACAGCTTTTAATTCAGTATTTAATTATAGCCAGGTAGTACATATTTGTTTTAATTAGGGTCCCACCTCACTATTTTCTTGAATGTGACTTGAGTGTAATTCCTTCTTGTATTTAGTTTTGGAAGGGACTGTTTACTGTTCATTTTCAGTGTATGTATTTCAGGAGAATATCTTCATATCTCTGGAAGTCCTTTTCTGCCTCCAGTGGTCAGGCTGGAGTACAACTTAAAAAGCTGCTAAGTACAGAAAAGTATCTCTTTAGTAGGTGAGACCTCTGAAGGATTTTCAGCTTTGTAGAAGCAAATTTATTTATTTATTTATTTATTGGTTACTGTTATAGTGCTAGGAATAAGGGAGGTAGCCTTTCAGGCAGAAAAAACCCTGTTATTTCCTCACTATGTCATCAGTTTTACAAATAAGATCCCTGTAGAGATGCTCACATAAGACACTCTCTAAAATATACTTCGTATATTGATACAAAGTGTAATTAATACTAGAATTCAGGTGAAATTTTATAAGCTGTTGTTTTATCTGACGCAACAGGTTCTGGTAAGGGCAAATGCTGTATGGGATCGTGAGTTTCAGCTGTTATTAAGCTTTGGAGATCTAATAGTCTTTTGCAATCAACTTGTGTTAAATCCATAAAGTGCTGTTCTTGATGGTGGAATGGATTTTTTTAATGACGGGTTGAAAATTGCAACGGTTTGGAGGTACTTTTGTGCCCTTCATTGCCTAGGGCTTTTAGGCAAGCTCTAAGTCTTGGTAGGTATTGGTGTAACCGAAATAATGATGAAATTGTTATGTATCTTAGTTTGTAGCACCGAGGAGATGGGATTGAATCAGTTAACTACAAATGTCATGATGCTCCTTTGTATAGCCCTACCCAGCTGGACATTAGGTCCAGGAACACTGAGTATAGTATAGCAGCTATGGTCTGTGGTTTTAAGGTAATTATTAAAGTAACTGAGACAATGTGCATCTGTCAAAGAAGAAGATGGAAGGTGGTTTCGGGTAGTGGACCGAGAAAGTTTGCCAGGACTGCCAAGATTGAGAGCCAAGTAAGTGAGAGGTAATCCCGACAGGGGGAGATCACGACCACCGACTCATTGACCAAATGATACCACCTACTCAAAAGAGAACAATGGAAGTGCACAACTGAGTCTGCACAGTAATTTACATAGGAAGCGAGAAAATAAGTACCAATCACTACAGAGAATGTTATTGATTATGTATGAATATAATAAATATGCATGTATTTGATATATATAACCTGACTGAAACAGGTACCAGGTATGCACGTTAGATGGAGCGATCCCCCGTGCATCCAGCGCTGTGAATAAAAAATACCTGCCTTCTACTACATTGGTGTTACGAGGTTTGTTCCCAATTTTGGTGACATTATCAGTGATTCTGATGCACAGTGCGGAGTAGAGCACACTGCCTTAGGCTGTGTGGCTGTATTGCAGCCAAGCTGCCTGATTACACCAGTAGCTCACTCATAGTCAAGAGTATTTAAAATAACATTTTCTTTTTCATGTCTAATAAATTTCGCTGGCATCCAATTGAGAGTATGGCCAAAGTGGATGATCCTGCTTCTTTTACCTCTCACAGCTATGTTTCCCCATCCACTCTCTTACATTGACTCGAGCAATTGTGCATCCACAGGTAGCATCAAAGTCACTGACCTGCACCAATGGAGTAATCATATTTTTCTATTGGTTGTTCAATATTCTGTTGTATCAGTGAGTTGATCTAATTCATGACTGCCATCATTAGGAAATGAGTGGCTAGAAAGAAAGAAAAAGGTGTTGGGAGAAAGAATAGGTTTGTCCCCATCATCGGCAGCATAATGTGAAACTACCTCTAAGTAAACCTTGTGACAGTGGCATTATTAAACTAAGGACTGTCAGAGAATTATTGCTGTAATGTGAAACTGCACTCTCACTGTGTCCTGCCAAGCATACAATTCCCATGAATCTTTTTGGCTTAGTTCCTTTCTCTCCTAAATACCCACTTCTTCTTTGTTGTGGGACTTCTACTTTACTTCTGCTATGACTTCCAAGCTCTAACTCCCTTTTGACTCCACAGACCCTATAAATGGAGGATCTTTGCAAGCACATGGCCTCCTTACTCTCCCTTAATTCAAATTCTAAAATGAGATTCTTTACACCTTTGAGAAGAACAGTCACCATCTGCCTTCCTAAATCAGTAAGGCTCACTTCAGTGAACTAGAAATCTGTACTCCAGTATTCTGACTCTTGGAACCATGGAATGGTTGAAGTTGGAAAGGATTTGCCCTGTCCATTGCAGGGGAATTAAAACTATATGATCCTATATGATCTTTAAGGTCCCTTCCAACCCAAACAATTATATGATTCCATGATCTCTGGAGATATCTGGTCCAACTTCCCTGCTCAAAGCAGGGTCAATTAGGGCAGGTTGCTCAGGGATGTATCCAGTCAGATTTTGAATATCTCCAAGGATGGAGACTCCACAAACTCCCTGGGCAACCTCTTCTGGTGCTCAGTCTCCCTCACAGTAAAACACCTTTTTCTTATGTTTAATCATCCTGTACTTCAATTTGTGTCCATTGCTTCTTGTCCTTTCACTGGGTACCACCGAAAAGAGACTGGCTCTGCCTTCTTAATGACATCCCATCTTCCCCATATGAGAGATGCTCCAGTGCTCCAGTCCCTTAATGATCTTCATGGCCCTGTGCTAGACTCTCTCCAGTATGTCCACACTTCTCTTGTACAGGGGAGCCCAGAACTGGACACATCACTCCTGATGTGGTCTCACCAGTGCTGCGTAGAGAGGAAGGGTCACCTCCCTCAGCCTGCTGGCAATCCTCTGCCTAGGGCAGCCCAGGACGCTGTTGCCCTTCTTTGCTGCAAGGGTGTATTGCCAGCTACGTTCATCTCGATGTGCCTCAGGTCTCCCCGGGGCTTTTCTGCCAAGCTGCTCTCTGGCCACTCGGCTCCCAGCCTGTCCTGGTGCCTGGGGTTAGCTGGAAGCCCCATGCAAGCTTTTATTTTAAAGATAAGGTCAAATATTTAACAATTAAGTTAAAGGTTTTTTTCCTGCTTGTTCTTTGTGTCATTGAAATAGAGTTACAAGCATGATGATGCTACTCTGGAGGCAAACGCGTACTTCTATAAATACTCACAAGTTACCCTGAAAAGCAGACTAACAGCAGCAGTTAGCTGTTCTGTGTCTCAGAATTTAGCTATTTCTCACAAAAATTATTCACTACATGCATTTTGGAATATATTATACATAAGTTCTAGAGGCTTTTTAGGCAAGAATGTTTTCTGCCTAATAAACTATTCAATAGCACTTTGTATTTTTTGAGCTGGCAAATAGATATAAATATGCTTGGTCTCAGAGGGAAAGCCTGTCTGATATGTATACGCTGTATAGGATCGGGAACACTTTCATGAATAATCCAACCGATCTCAAGACATCAATTCATATAAATAAATGCTATTCAGTTTTAGAGAAGACTGTAGAGCAGCAGAGATGGCAATCATGGTTGTTTCATCACAAATCTTGTGATATTTGATATTTTATTCAATTCCCAGCTCAGGGAAACGGAATCTCAGTTTTACTTCTAGCATTCTTGGCTGGAAAAAAGAAAATTGAAAATTTGAAATGACATTTTGAAAACTTAACTAAAAGACAAAATGAGCTTCATTTTTCCTTCAAGGTGTTTAAGCCAAACTGTTTCTCAGATTTTGATTTTTCATCTTTGAAATATCCAGACTAGTACTACTAGAATCAGATTGAAAGGTTACCTCTGCCCAGTTCTGTAGGACCAGCCACAATGGCACTTTGTGGCCAAATTCTCTGATCCCAGGCAGCACCACAGGAGGGCTTTAACTGTCATGATGTATAATGTGTATCTTCCATGTGTTAGGCCTTGGCACACCTGTCTCAGCGCTCCTTGGATCCCACCTCTGAGAGCATCCTTGTGTTTTATTCCAAGAGCCAGTCTGTTGGTCAGCAAACCCAGAGGAACAGGTGCCATGCTCAAGACCATCCTAATATTTCCATTGCTGGGATGTTACCACCTTCTTCTTCTGGATATGCTTATAGCAGGAGCAGATCGTGGCATTCTCGTCTCCCCAGGGAGATGAGTGTGCTCAAGAGAGCACACTTTTTGTCAGGTGACCTGCAACATGCCTGTCTATGAATAGAGGATGTTGTCACAGTTTACCAGAGAAACTCTTGGAGCGAGCGAGCAAAACTGTGTTACAAAACCAAAAGAAACAAATAACAGGGCCAGTACCTCCAGTCAGGGAAGTGGGATGGCAGGAACTGCTCATGAGGAGGGTGCTGGGTTCTTTGCCTTGAGGTTATTCTAGAGTTAAAGTAAAGTTAGGCTTATGGCTCTGAGAACGAGAAATGGGACACATACGGCAAATAAGAAGGGGTTTCCACAGAAGCTGCCAAAGACAGACAGGGACTGCTGCTGGAGTTCTTCCCTTAGCAGTCCTTAGCCAGAGTGTTTCTACTGTCCCATGGCGTAAATCTTAGTCGGGTCATGGAGTTAGGGTTGGGATCAATCTGAGACATAGAGTAAGAATGGGGCTCAATGGGGATCGCACAGTTATTTGAGGGGAATTCTCCCCGTAGCACTAGCTGGCCTGGGTTTGTGGCAGGGTAACTGGTCTTGGGCTCAGTGCACATTAACAGTCAAGATTAAGATATGGCTGTGGGGAAAGGAAATCTAAAGCATGCAGTAAAACGTGCTCAGAAGAGGTTGCCAGTGTAATTTAAAGTAAGGTTGAAAGCAAAATAAACTTACTGTTTCTTAAAGCTGCATTTAGCATTTTCACAAGATTGATTGTTGGCAGATCTTTTACTTTTGCCTTTTCTGCCTTGCTTTGCATTACATATCCATACATGATAGTGCATTTTTTTTTTTTTTTTCAGTCAGGAAACTCACACAAGTCACAGTTCTGATAGATTTGAAACAAAGGATCTAGGGTGTGCTGACTGAGAAACTAAATCCATTTTGCTTCTCTCAGATGGGTAAAAGAAATTCCATGACATCAATTAGTTCTTGTTTATGCAAAGCCTCAAAGAGTAAGAAATTTAGCTTACAGAGGCTTCACCTACCCCTAAGTGGTAGGTACAGCTGATAAAACTGAAGATCAGGCTGGATGGGGCTCTGAGCAGCCTGATCTAGTTGAAGATGTCCCTACTCATTGCAAGGGGGCTGGATTAGATGGCCTTTAAATGTTCCTTCCAACGCAAACTATTCCATGATTCTATGAAACCATTGAAGGAAAATGAGGCAGAATTTCTCATAGAAATTTTGGAATGTTATTCCCTGGTCATCTCAAATGTAGGCAAGGTATTAATTTAATTTTACAGTTGAGGAAATCAGGAAGGGAAAGGTCAAGTGACATATTCAGGACATAGAAATAAAGAACTTTGGACCTGGCTGAATACGCTCAAAACTCTTCCTTTTTCTTGCCTATAGACTGCTTCTATAAACAATAGAATTATTCCATGTTTTTAAATATACCCTGTAGTCTTAAAAGAAGGGATTTCCCAAACCAAAGATTGATTTGAATGGATTTAGGTAACGCAGGGAAATGAAAAGGTTGATTATATGTCCCACAAAGATGTAGGATGTCCTTTCCCTTCAGGGTTATAACATAGATTAGTTGTTTCTGACTATTTTTGCTTATCTTGAGAGCAGAGTGAAATGATGGAATGGCTGCTTCACTCCCTCATCCATGCAAGCACAGCACTGCATAAAAATGCAAGGCTAGTTCCAAGCAATTCTGTATTTTTATGATTCTGGGCATTCTAGTTCTTTTTCAGCAGACATAATTCCCCTTCAGGTTTTCCTGGAGAATTATGCCCCCTGGTTAAGATTTCAAAGTTTTGGGTCTCCAAACTAATCAGACTAATGAAAATTTTAATTTTTTTCCCCAGAAGGTTATGGATTATGGAGAATTAGAAGTGGGGAAACAGTCTATATGCCTTGTGTATCCCAAAGAAGGAGATGGGGAGCCATGGAGAGATAAAAGGAGTTATGAGATGATTACTCTGTAATAACAGAACCTGCAATCTGGTTGAAGGCAGAAAGAAAAGAACTAAAGGAGTACGATAGGAATAAGAATGTGTGAGAGGAAAGGAAGTAGTGAGGATAGGTTAGAGATGGTATAGTCAGACAGTGAAAAGTCTGAGCAAGAGAAAGACAGTTATATCGCAACTGAAAACTGGAGTGAAGGGAGAGGTGGAGGGATGGCGCAGAGGTGAAAATGGAGAGTTCTGCTATCATCTTCTGGTCAGAACATAATATAAAAGGGAAGAAGGAAAAAGAAGATGATTAAAATCTAGAAAATACTTGAAATTATAAGAGGCTACTAGGGCTGAAGACACATGAATCTTAACAGACCAGTAATTTTAACTTTGGCCTCACAAGTTGTAAATAATATATATTGCTTCTGTGAGTGAAAGTACATTATTTCCTATCGACAGCATAGGGGATCTGCTTCAACAGTTACTGCAGCAATACATGAGAAGCAGTTTTATAAGTTATCTCTTCTCTTTGTTATGCTCTGCCACTTTTTAACATTTACAATTTTACAGATGTAGGCATCCATTTGACACAGTAAAGGAAAAACACATACACAAGAATTTGTCTCTCACTGATTCCTTCAAGATTTTTGATGTTTTTTCTTTTAAGGAAAACCCTTGTTAGAGCATTTTAGATGGAAGTGTATGGATGCTATTTAGTAGTGATTAAACCATGCCTGTCAGCTAAGAAAAGCCTCTTTAACTGATGTAGCACAGGTCATTTTGCCGGTAATTTAGATTCAGAAACAGATTATACTATCAGTTTAGTGGGGATTTTTTTACCTTTAGAAGAGGAATTTTTAACAAGCCTCTGGTGTGGAAGACTGCTATACAAAGTAGTGAAGTCAGAGGGCGTTTGACACAGGAAACTAATTTTGTTTTAAGGCATAAAATCAAAATCATGATAGGTGAGGAAGCCTCTACCTTAGGAAGGCATGTACACACCATGCACCTGGATCCTGGATCAGAAACAAGTAATTATAAGGGTGATTTTTGATGAAAGAAATATTCTGAAACAGCTATCAGTGTCCAAAGTGGAGACTATTTAGGAAGTTGTAAGAGCTTTGTTCCCACACAGAGCGTCAGCTTTGATCTTTAATGATGTCCCTGTTTCACAGCCCAGTATTCAATCACCAGGAACCTGATCACTCAGCCCTCAAACAGTGTATTTCTATACAAGTCTGCGTCAGGCAAAGCTGCCCGCTGCAGAGATGAGGTTCCTACTCCCTCTAGTGCAGCAAGTGCACATCCAGGCACTGTCTGACATGGCTTTGTAAAAAGGCCTCATGATAAGTTAAAGAGTATCAATTTTTGTGAAAGAAGTGGAATTAGTTTGCGTGTTGATTTACCAAGAGTTTAGGCAAGCTGTCATAAGAACAGTATGTTTAAATTGTTAAGTGATTTGACTGCTGTGGTCCTTAAAGATTCACACTGGCCTAAAAAGCGAGGCGTTGTCCTGGCTAAAAGCAGATTTGAATAGAGGTGAGGGGCTGGAAGTTAGATGTTGTGATTGTAAAATGCCGTAACTCAGGAATTGCAAGTCAGATGTAGATGCCTCGATTCTCTGTACGGGAAGTAGACAAGGGACCAGACATGCACTGGCTGGAATGGGGAGCTGCCTGCAGGTGGCCAATACGGATCTGGATTTTTGGGAAGGGGGAAAGGCACTCTATTCCCAGCTTTAGCTCCTGTCTTTCACTTCCCTGTGCCTGTGCTGGCATTGCTTGCGTAAGTGGAGCTGGAGCATTTCTACATGCACATGACTAAATCTGCTGTCCTAGTCCTTTCTGGAGTGTGCATGCCTGACTCAAGTGCCTATGAGTGTTCTTTACATTAACAAAACAGAGATCACCAATTTACTTCTAAAATGCAGTAGATGATGAAGAGAGACCAGAAAGGTTTCTCCCTTCTCTTTGCCCTACCTCTGAGCTAAGTGCTCATTCACTCCTTTTTACATTCCTCTTTTCAGTGGAAGTGGAGGGCTAGTCAGGATTGTTAGAGTTGTCCTGGAAGGTAGGAGCTGGTGGTTTGAATACCTGTAGGTTGAAGGGTATAAAACTTCTGCTTCTTGGGTGTTTTACTCTGTAGACTAAATATCTAAAAATTGGGCACGATGTTAATGCTTTGAATGGAAGACACTGAGTGGGCCAGTCCTCTGAATGCATGTGAACTGTACTATAGGCATACTATAGAATCCTTGGGGACATAAGTGATACTGTGCCTGATGGCTGGACCACAACAGGCTTAGATGAGAATTAGGTGACCAGTTATTCAAGCTGGAGCAGTTCTGAGCAAGCAGAAAAGCAGAACTACAGCCATCTAAGGAGGTTAAAAAGGAGGCACCCACGGAGCCAGCGCAGCTGCAGGTGCAGGTTGTAGTTTTCAACTTAGGCAACTAAGCCCATCTGTCATAGATGCTGCGATTACTCTTTGGATCTCTTTGAATTCTTCATTATTACATTTTTATCTCCTCAAAATAACTTTTGCTTTCCAGATAAAAAAGAGTTGCTCTTTCTATTTCACGGGAGAGATGGCTGCTGTACTTCACAAAGAGGTGAACTGCATCTTGATTCTGCAACACTAACTGCAATTAGCAGTTGAATCCAATGCAATCAGTCCACTGAACTGCAACCAATTATATGTCACTGTGCAAAATTACTTGAAAACTCTAGAATAGGAATTTTAAAAGAGCCTACTGACCGTCTCATGCAAAGCTGTGTGGTGTTGGCTAAGATTTCTGAAATTGCCAGCCCACTTTGCTTGCAAATAGCAGCGCAAGATTTTAATGGAACTTGTGAACTATTTTTCTGCAGAAGCTTGACTACACTTACACTTCTGAGATTGGCACATATTGCATATCTGTGGGTCGCTACCCACTGACCAAAAATTGCAGATCAAGGCCTCTTCTACAAAAATCTCAAAGTGCACTGGCTGAGGTCTCAGGTTTATCCTCCCCTCCCAAAATGAAGAAAATACCCAGTATGGAAAGTAACTTAGGAGAAGGTCAGGATGGTAATTTAAAAGAGTTTTTATTAGATGATACAACTGCCCAGTAGTGGCTTGAAGTCCCCAATCTGTTTAGGTCTTTGAGGACTCTGATTGCTCTCTGTTAGTGCTACTACCAATACCTTCCCTTTCCATAGCATCTACAATCCTAAAGAGGCCCCAGAAGTGATGGTATGACAGAGTGGGCCACAGAACAGCCAAGAGATCACTCGTAAAACTATTCCCTTTCTTTACATTCTGGTCGTACACTGCATATGGACAAACATTCATCTGGAAGAGTTATGGCTGCAAGTATTGATACCTCTGAACCGTCAGAAATATTTTCCATTTCAAATCAAACCCATTTAATGTTATCTTCATCTTTCATTTCCTTAAATTCTCTCTTGTGTACCTTTCTATAATTTTCTTCCAATCAAATCTTTTTTTCTGCTCCCTGTCAAATCATGTCCCTGGCATCTGGTGGCTGGCTGTTGTGGACACAGCAGGGACGGACAGTTCTTGTTTTGCCATTAGCTGTGACCTTAAGGGTGATGACATTTTCTTTCCCTTCTTATTTTACATTATCCCTTATCAGAGCATTTCTATAATTTATATAGCTAATCCCTTCCTCGAGACCTATTTCTGACTGCTTAATATCATATATTTTAAACATATATTCTGTTAAATTAATGATCTCCTATCAGTTTTCCACAAAGATGACACATTAGGTATTAGCAATACAGATGATGTAATTGTTATAGAATGCTTTGCTGAATTGCTTTGTCCCTAGATACTGCCAGTAAAAAAGACCCCACTTTCCCTTACAGTAAATATTTTATTACCCGAGTCACCTGCTGTGTCACCCGTGAGGACGTGCCCTGGACAAGGTGCGGGTATGCCTCTCTCAAAGCTCCCTGTGCACAGCACCTCACTGGGCTTTGCTACCAGGAAGGAGACAGGGTGAAACGGGCAATCTTAGCTCATCGTCAGTGACCTGGCATTTGGACAACAAAACAAACAAACAAAAAAGTGTTTTTTGTCATAGCGTTGCTGTGGTCATCATGGTCTGACTTGTGAAGAGAAAGAATAGCTTTCATTAGATCATGTGAGATAGCTGGAAAAAACAGATCTGCTTTAGACCACACAGTTTAGTACTTAGAAGCCTAACTTTGGGAAAAACTTCAAAACTTTGGGAGCCAGACATTACAAAGTAAAATGAACTAGAAAATTAAATGAGAGCTTCAGTTTAGCAGCCATGTTCCTTTCTACCTGCTTAGCCTCTTAGCATGTGTGCTCCAGGTCTCCTCCAAGTGAGGGACTGTTGACAGCAACACCACGTTTTCAGGTTCCTAACTTCAGTTCTTAATAACTTCCATTCAGTTTGTGGATTCAGGCTTTGGAAAACAAATGCAAATTACCTAGATGGCTGTACCTGGAGCCAGGCACCTGGGCTGATTCCTCTCTCCATATCTTTCTTACTCAGGCAGGAATATGTCAGCTATGCCAATGTCAAAGCCGGTTCTCATCACTGTCAAGAAGAACTGGAGCCGAGTAAAACAATTGCACGTGCAGGCAAATAAAAATATTTAAGCAGAGAAAGAGATTTTCCTGGTATAAGTGGTCTGGTAGAAGGGGGAGGAGGGCTGGCTGCTGTCACAGGTTGCTAGTTTTTGTCCAGATCAGTTTTCTGATTTGGATAAGCACGAAGCTGCATGAATGCTGCATCTAGGTGATGAGAAGAATTGACTGGAGGAATTCTTCCTTTTTAACAAGAGTGGATTTTTTTCCAGGTTATAAAGCCTGTGTAGTCATGGCCTGAGGAGTCCAGTGCAAAGCCAGAAATCAGTTTGTCTGGTCCTTAAACGCTTCCACTGAAAATGTCATAAAAAGTGGGGGGAAAAATGCTATCATTTTGGTAATCCTGGGAGTCGCTATTTTCCCAGTAACTAGGTAGATGTTAACAAGTTATTGAATAGAAGCTCCCACCATCTAAGTGGTTAGGGAAAGCAAGGTTGTTAGAATATCTGAATTCTTTGTACAGTAGCTGTCACAGTGATTTGTTCTAAATACACTATTTAGATCTATTTAGATGGTTTGAGCTGGTCCCACCCCAGCCCAACACAGGCAGTAGCTCTGTTCTGAAGCTCCATTATACATTTTCTTCCTCTCCACTCTTATTAGGTTCATCCCCCTTTTTAAAAAAGCCTGAAAAATCCTGATGTCTTATACAGTTCTTTACAATCTATCATTAATTTTCCTATGTCTACATTAAGACTGTGGCCAGATATTTAAAATGGAAAAGATACCATGCATCTACAATTTCCAGGTGCCCCAAAAGCTGCAGGTACTTAACATCTCAAAATCTGGGCTGCAATTTTTGTACTTATAAGACTGAAGATTCTCTCTGAGTTTTTAACAAAAGTAAATTGTGTTTTGCAGCCTTCAGAATCCACTGTGATAAAGTGAGATCTGATAAAGCACTAGGAAGTTTTCTTTTTGTGTATAAATATTTATGTATGTAAATGGGTGTATGGTTAATTATAACTGACAAGAAGAGACTGACACAAACTCAGATCCTCTGTCCCCACGGAAAGATACAACGTGCTTGTTGAAGTGTTGTGGCACATCTCACGGGCTGTGTACTGAATCATTGATTAAATGCTGCAGCATCTGGATAGCTAAAATGCCAGTGACTACTGAAGAGGGAGGAGGGAATGTGCACCGAATAAGAACGCAGAGAGATCATCTGGCCTATATTTCTTGATATTTCATAAATTGGTCAAGAGATAAGTTATTTGGTTTCCCTTTATATTTTAGTAAAGACTGGACTGAATTCTTCTTTCTTGAAGACTGCACAGGCTGCCTGTCTCACACATGCACACAGAATAGAGTCCCTCGCCCAGGGAAGAGTTAGGAAAGAAGTAAGACAGGACAGGCTGCACTGGACAGGCACGGGGCAGTCTGAAAACAGCCCTGCAGCTGACTCTTTCAGCATAGGCAGACTCTCTGAATCTGCTTATACGTTTGGAAAAGGTTTGCATATAGCGAACATTTTGTGAATGAGGTTTTTTTTTTTTTGTTTTGTTTTCTGTTTTTTCATTCCTTCTGTTACTTTTGTTACTGTGCTTTTCGTTTGCAGGTAAGCTATTGTCTCTTCTGCCAGGTACATCAGAAGGAGTATTCCATCTTATTTCTGGTTTTACCCTTTAATATTGTTCTAATGCTATCTGAAGGGAAAATAATATTTAGATGAAATTTACAGTGCTTGCAATCATAGAGGGGAGTGTGCGCATTTAATTAAAAAACATCTATTTAATAATAATTTATGGCTAAATGTTTAAAGATGTTTCTGCTGAAAAGGCAGAATACTTCTGCATGACATTTTGGGGACACAGAGAAGAGGTATTTCCTTTTAATACTTGGACTTGCTTTCCTAGGATGGCATCACACACTACTTGTGCGTTCCTTCAAATAGTCATGGTTTTAAGTGTGCTTCATTTTGTTTTGTTTTGTTTTGTTTTGTTTTTGTCATTTCATAATGAATGGCTGCAAGATTTCTAATGTGACAGTATGATAATAATGTACCATCATCATTAGACATGTTTTCTGCATGACATTCCTTTATTGGACTGAGGCTGTTAGTGATGCTGGCATTTTTGGAACAACAGTGTGCCATGTGGTCTACTCCTGTTTCAGAGAGGAGTCTCAACAGTCTTTGGAATCCTGCTTCAAGGAAACATGGAAGACAAAAGACTGTAACAAAACATGCACTAGCATGAAGTTCGCTCTAGAACTAAACCCATGAAACTGTTTTGAAATACATCGTTCAACAAATGTACTCTGTGTGTGTGTGTAATATAAGTGGATGTAAGGAGCCTGGTAAATGGTTTGCCTTAAGGGTGATCCTCTGTGTAGAAGCAGAGATGGTTACCAACCAAGTTCATGGCACTTGCAGCTCCCTTTCCCCATATATTTTTCTGCTTACTATTTCTACATGTGGCAAGAGACAGACTTAGCAATGACTTCTCTGAAAAAAAAACAACAACCCAGAAGTAAAAGACCTCAACCTACAAAGTCAGCTACTGCTCTTACAGATCCAACATTTAGGTTATACTGGCTTAACAATCTACACGGTCTCAGGTAGAAGGAAATTGGTACCTAAGCACTGACAAATGCAGGAGTGCCTGACGGGAAAGAGAAGCAAAGCGTTGCACTGCTGTCGTCGTTCATGCTTTGTGGCTGCTTTCTCACATTCCTCTTCATACTTTGAACCTTCTTTCCCTTTCTCAGCATAACATTCATTAACTAAAAAGATGCCTTTTACAAATTTCTCATGACACCTTTCCCTTTCTTTCTTTTCTTCCTCTGCAGCTTATTGGCAGGTATACTCCCATATTGCAGAGGCAACGTTAACAGGTCCTTCCTTACTCCAGTGGGAGGCCTAGGTATACCAGCTTACACTTCAGATTTTACTGAAACCACAAAGGGCCTAGAGAGGCAGTTACTCTAGTATTCTGCTCCTGCAAAATTCACTCTTCATAAAGCCAAACAGGTACTTTATGCTAAAAATTATTTGCATGGATGATGCCTTTCTTCTTGCAACCTGTACTCTCACTGCACACTTCATGTAATCTAGGACGTCAGTCTGTCTTTTTTGTGTCCTTACTGAAAGTCTTTGATGTGCTAGATTCAGAAGTTCCTAGTACAAACTTCACCCTTGAAGAGAGTCCTTTAGGTATGGTGATTTTCAAGGCAATCTCCCATTTGTGTTATTGCTGTTAATAGGGGATTTTCTGCCATGCTTTTCCTGCCACCTTCAACCACCAAAGGCTTGTTGACTTTTTATAGTCCTATTAATCAGCCTTATTTCTTTTGACCCTCCTATGTCAAGCTAGTTGATAGCAAAAGCTTTTTCTTTTCTTTCTAGTCCTTGCCTTTATATTCTTCTGCCTGCAACCTTTCTGCTTCTTTTACATAGCTGTCTTCTACAGCTTAGTCTCTTCTGCTGTCTTTATGGTGCAGCTATTTCATGACCTGCATTCCATCGCAATTTGGATTATTAGTTTATACTGTTGTGGGGCTTTAATGAGTTAATCTAGTCATATTGTCCTGTGTGTAGTCTATTTAAATTGGAATCCATGAGGGGAGATGAACATTGGTTCACGTTTATTTTTCTGTTGACTTTGAGGCTTCCATTTGCAGTCTACTTAATTGTTCTTTTTGCATACAGTAGTCTTGTAGAAGCTTATACACTGGGTGTAGCCAAAAGGCCTTATGAATCTTACACATTTTAGGAAGTTACATTAAAAAATTGTTATGGAAATTCAGAAATAATTTTCTAGTGTAGAAGATAGTGCAAAACTATTCAAGCCTTTTGTTGTGGGTCAGCTCCAAATTCTAAATCTCACAAAACTGGTTCTTCATTGCTGGGTACAAATCCTTCACTGGCTGTGAAAGGTATGTATTAGTAACTAAATTTTCTAATAGAGTTAGATGGTTTTTAGAACAGTTGCAAACTGCTGCTTAAGGTAAAAAGAGGTAAATGTTATGCCGATGGAGTAAAATCATTAAGATTGGGGTAACTGATAGACTTGACCTGTAGAAACCCAAATTCAGTACTGTTTTGACTGCTGATTCAGGATGGTAACAGTAACAGCTACAAAAGGAGATAGGCTGCTTAAATTAACAACTAAAATTTTATGAGACCCCAACTCTTGAATAATGGAGACTATTTCAAGTTAGGATTGAGGTTTATTATCAGAATATGAACTATGACTTCTACAGTAAGTAAGGATAGATGAGACAGAGGAGCATTGACAAGCAAGTCCAGAGACACCAGAACTTGATGAGCAAAAGGCAGCAGATGTGAACTGAGGCACAGCAGCAAAAAAACACGCTAGGAAGAGCAGTGGGAAGCAGGGCTGCGAGGAGCTCAGGGCCCAGGACTGGAAGACCAGAGGTTTCTGCAAGTTTAAGATGCGTTACAAGAAAGTGCAACTTTTTAATGCCTGCAAGTGAGAGGTAATGGCTGCTATAGGTTACATTTAAACTTTCAAATTTAACATTTTTAATCCATCCTTTGTGACCAAAGAGGAGGTGATCTCAGTCTCAAAATGGCTAAACTTGTTGTTGCTGCTTTTGTCTAGTAGGATCAACAGGATAGAGAATCTTATTAAGTCTTACATTTTTTTTTATGGAGCTGCCTAAAAATAAAAGTAGAAATCCTAACTTTGGATTTCGCTGTCTCTATTTGGAAAGTTTGGTTAAAGGCCTATGGCAGAACTGTGTAATACCCTCTGAACTAAAACAGCTGCCAGTCATAATGCTTGAACGGTTCCTTGCTCTTACAGAAGGAGTACCTGCTACCTAGTTTACATCTGCTTGGTATCCAGCACCAGTAAAATCACCCATATATCTTATTTTAAAAATAAAATAAGTAGCCACTAAATTTAGCCTGTTTTTAAGGGTAAAGCGAGTAGCAAGGTATTTTGGCAGATGTGACATTGGCTACATTTGATATAATAAGATGAAGGCTCCTCTTCGACTTAATTCTGGAAGAAAACTTAAGGAAAAGATTTTTCATTATTATTTTTAAAACACACCATTTTAATCACAAGTCTGTAATTCTTCTTTCCCT
>JMFS01071671.1:0-25619 GCA_000699545.1 Podiceps cristatus
GTCAGAAGGGTATGGAGCTGGCTCCCCATCCAGCTGCGTCGCCTCAGAGGGCGCAATCCTGTCTAGAAAGTCTTCGCAAGGCAACCATCATCTCATTTTCCCCAGTTTCTGTTTTGCTACTGAAGTGAAGGCACCAGTACCTTCCTCCTCCTTCTTCCTTTCAGGAACTGATGTCTACCAAAATCTCTATACTCCTTTCCTCCATCAGAACTGGGGTGGGATGGGAGTCCGTGTTTCTGGATAGTTAGGGTGCAGCTGCATTAGCTTCTCAGTTTGGATCAGGAGAACATGGAACAATTTAGGTGAAATGTCCTGCAAGATAAGTGACAGATTCAGCTTTGCCTTGGGCTAGGGTTAGTCTGAAGTAAGCCACTGGACATTTACAGTGTGGCCACTGAGTTCTCAGCATCAGCTGTTTTCCTCTACAGATCTGCTCCTGCTGCATCACCCTGTTTGCTAAAGACCCTATGGATCCAGAACCTGCTCAGCTTTATCACCTCCTCTGGCAGGGCGGACTTCATACATCATTCTAAATATTGTCTGAGGTGATCCCAAGGACCTTGAATACCAAGAAATTTCATCTGAGGTTTGTATGGTCAGCAGAAGGAGAGACCCCTAAGAAAGCTGGAGGTACTGCTGGTTCTCAGGCCTGGGGGCAGCAGCGAAGGCAGTGCCAGAGGTATAAAAGAGATCCTCTGAGACAGGACCTGATTGCATTGCACTGGGCATTGTGACTGGGGCCTGGTTTAGGGACAGTAGAATCAGGAACCACTAGAAAAGACCTAGCTTTGTGTCAGGTGGGTGATGAGAGAGATTTATGAGGAAGGTGGGTGGCGATGATGCTCCTTCTGTAGACAGGAACTGCCATGGTGGAAGAGCCTGGAGGTGGTTCATCTCTGCGGCCGGTCCAGTAATGGCAGGAGCCAGAGACATGAGAAGGGACAATTATGGCACCCCTCAATCATTTCTTTTCAGCTCCTGTCATTTGCGGAGGTTTATGCTTTGAAGTGAGAAGGTCTGTATCCACAAACATAAACATTTGTGCAGCTCCAATTGTGTCATTTGTATGAATTACTTAATGTGATAACTTCCACATTACCATCTTCTGATTCAGAAGTTGAGTCTCCTTGGTGTGAGTTGTTAGCCTGCCTGCGTGGGTGAATAAATCCTCTTGTTATCTCTGGGAAACTGCAAACCGAGCTTCCGGCACTTTCTTCACTGCCTGCCTGCCTGCCTCAGCTCCACTCAGGTAGGGACGTACAGTCATGGAATCGTGACCTTTAAGATCATCGAGCCCAACTGTTAACCTAACACCGCCTGCAGCCTAGCATCTCTTCATGGCTTGGGCTACACCTGTCAGAGATAGGTGAGCAGAGCTGGATGGGGACATGTCCTCCTGTCTCAAGGAGGCTTCTTGTGTTTACAGATGTCGCTGGGTTCTTAGTTTGTATGAAAGCACAAAATTGGAGATTTGCTGTGAAGTGGAATGAACCCTGTAGGAAGGAGAAGAGTGTTTACTCCAAGGCTGTTGTACTCCCAAGCAGATGTCAGTCCACCCATCCATCTTGTCTAAATGGATTTCAAGGATTATTTGCATAGGATTTCCAGACACCTGGTTTCACTGGTTTTGCTATGTGCTGGGTTGCAACCACATACATGCTGTATATTGACAGTGCACGTGCAAAGGGCCACCAATCTGGAAATCCTGAAGCCCCATGATGCAGGCTTCCCTGTGTATCTAGGACGTCCAGGTTAGACGTGACACCCCACTCCCACCCTGTCTCCACTCATCTCCTAGAAGGACTCAGAGCTGGGAGCAATTTCTAATCCCAACAGAGCCAGGCTGGACTCCAACAAGTGATCTACTGTCTAAAGGCTCAGTAGCTCACTAGAATATCCTAAGGCATCCAGGCCCAAAGAAACACCACTGTTACAATGTCAGGGTAAGTAATGTTTTCTGGAAAAGTTCACTGCATAAAGGTTGGTTATTTCTGGACAGCAGCTCTGCAGGTCCAGGGAAATGCTCTTTCCAGAGGTGCCCTGGATTCTTAAAGGAACAGAGCTCATGAGCCAAGAAATAAACACCAGAATCATAAAAGCAAGAGCCAAATAACCAAATAGCCAAACGGAACAGCCAAATTCACTTCAAGGGGCTTTGATGGTTTGCAGCTCTTACTTGGGACTTTGATAGTGACCATGGGAGGTTTCATATATGTTTCTTGCAGATCATGGATGCAATTAAATCCATCCTCAGAGCCCCAGTATGGCTTAGACAGCCTCTTGTGAGGCTAAGCTGGTGTGCTTGCAAGCAGGTTTCCTGGCATCCTTCCTGGCTCTCCGAGCCGGGTGTGGTTAATGGCTAGCGAGAATCTAGCCAAGCAAATAGGTTAGCATATTCCTTCAGAAAAGACAGTGACTGCAATATAGATTTGTCACATCCAAACTTTAAGAGTCTATTTCTAGCACCATACGGAAAGATTTAGTGAGATTTCTCAGATAATTAATCTGCAAAATGGGCAAGTGATAATAGCTCACATCAGGGGACAGACGACTTACGCTGATCATGAGCTACACAGAAATATTAAGGGCTTGCAATGTAAAAACTAGGATTTGAACTTGTGGATGCTTGTTTACAGCTGAATGTTTTTCCTTAAGCAGCTGGGCACCTTCTAAAAGAGGTTTTTCCTCTGTCACATACATAAATATTTGTATATGATATTTTCCTTGAGAAAAGCAAGTACCAGGGCAGGCTTGTCAGATACATGGTTGTTATGAAGCTGCATGCCATTTAGCAGAGGTGTATATATCCTCCTGCTCCCCCCCCACCACCACCCGCTGGATGTAATGCTTTGCTTGTTCTTCTCTTCTGTATGTTACTGACCCTTTTTTCATCCTTCCTGCCCTAGTGGCCTCACTGATATCCCAGCACAGTGAGTTCCAGACTGTAAAGGATGTAAAAATGTCATTTCAGAATTTAATTATGCCGCTTTCTAAAATTACTGAGCACTTGTTTGTTCTCATACAGAGAAAGGATAATTAGGAGCTCTTGAATCATTAATCTGGGAACCTACAATATCTGGAAGGAGCTGAAATGATTTCTTTTCTTTGGATTTGTAACACAGAATTGCAATTTTCATTTTACCACCTGTTCCCCTAGCTTGTCTAGGTATGTCTGAGGTTTCTCAAGATCAGAACAATCTTTTCTCAATTCAAAAATAGACTGGGATTTCAGGAACACTGCTGGTGTGCTGGATGCAGCTGGCCGGTGCCAGGGAAGCTCTCTGTTTCCTCATTATTCCAGCTGGTGTGGTAGCCCCTCCAGAGAGGTAGCCCTCAGAGCCACCGTCACTGTTACTGCAGTTCGCCTCCAGGACCTCGCCTCTGCCCAGCTGCCCCTGAACACAGCGCACAGACAAGCTCAGAGGAGGGACTTCCCAGCAATGGAGCCTGAAACGGGCACTTTGACACCAGCCAGCTGATGCCAAAGCAAGGAGGAGCTGGGGTTTGTCTTCTCTTCTTCCCTTTTGATTCCTTGCCAGCAAGGCAGTCTCTGCCGCCACCTCTTACTCTGCTATTCTCTAATTCTCCAAATCTGGAAGCACCTCTAAAGCCCAGCCAGGCAGGCTAGAAAATGAACAGGAGGAGAGCCAAAGACTTCTTCAGGGGGATGCTGGGGAAGGATGCTGACACGCACGAGGCAAAGGCAGCCTGCTGTGGTTTGGAGGTGTTGCTCGGATGCGAGCACACTAATGAACCCTGGGGTCCCTCCCAGTAAAACAGGCACTTGGGAATACACTCAGAAAGGAACCAGTCCAGAGCTGAGCACCTGCAAGGATCTGGTACTCCTACTCTACCCTCGTTTCTGAAAAGGGTGGATGGAAGCTAACTCTCTCTTTGCAGCTGTAGGCCGATGAGCCACTCAGATTGATGCTGAAAACTGTTCTTCCCTTCCTCCTTCCCGCCCCTCCCCTCCCCCCTGAGATAAAAAGAAATTAGAAGAGGCTGAAGTGCACAGCTTCCTCCCTTCTAGGCCTTGGGAACATGCAAAGAAGCACACAGGGTCATTTGGCTCTGAAGGCTGAGGGATGCAAGTGCTTTGCTGCAGAGCCCGCGGGGAGCAATGAGTCACATGGACTGCCCTGGCAGATCCAGGCTGACAGCATCCACCGCCTCGCGTTGCACTTAAAGGGCAGAAATAAGCTATGAAGCAAGAGGGGCTTGGGGAGGTAGGGCTATGGGCTGGGGTTATTTCAGCCCACATGTTTCTCGTTCAGCAGAACTGGATAGGACAGTATAGCTTCAGCTGCATCCAAGGCCCTTCCTCCACTGGACCAAGCAGGTCTGTGGGTCCTGACAGGGGACCATGCATTGGAGGTGGGTCCAAAGGACTGAAGCATGTGCTTCATGCAGCCTGGAAACGTGGGGAATAGTAGTACCAGAAAGACCAAAATGTTAGGGAAAAACAGCACTTCTCATTTTTTTCTAAACTCTTGCTTTCTGTGATGTTTCCACATCACTGCACAGAGCTCTGGTTACCGTTGTCATTTTGTAAGTATTGATGTGTATGCCTTTCTGAGTCCTGCCATCATCTCAGGGCTACTCTGTTTAGCTGTCACCACACAATAAAATATGTCTGTCATTGTGTCTGTTGCTTTGTAGAGTTGTACCTCACTGTGGTTTGCATAGTGTAGAGGCATTATTCCGTTGCATACTGTAGATACGCCCTTGTCACACCTAGCAAAGGGAGAAGTCCTCAGTGCCTCTTGAGAAGGAGGACCAGGATACAGGCAATCCCTGTAAAGCCCCAGGATGCCGCAAGGAAGGGGCCACACAAAAGTGACCCAGCTTCTCATGTCCGTCTTCGCTTCCACGTAGGAGTGCTGTTGCCACGGTATTACCTGCTGCCCGGGCTGTGAAGGCAGCGTGTTTTGTCAGAAAGGGAGTGTGCTGTTGCATTACCGCCGCCCAAGCCTGGGCAGGATGTTACCGCAGTCAGCTCCAGCTGGGGACTCGTCAGGTACATCTACATTGACACTTAGTTTGCTGCAAGCTTGTTCTTACCTGGTCTGAACCTCCACCTCCATACTGCCTTGAAGCCCACACTGAAGCTTTCAGTATTGCACTCAGATGGAAAGCAAAACCCATCTAGGACTTGCTCTGTGGATGACTTTTCTCTCAATCAGGGCAGTCTGTGCATCTAGGGAACAAAGAAGGTCGTCATGTGAAAGCGCTGCCAAAAAGATTTATGAGATCGGAGCCTAGAGTGGTTTTGTGCGTGCAGGTGAGTTTCAAGTAGAGTAGGGCAGGGTCACGACTGATGAGATCAGGAGCCCTACTGAGGAAATGTGTTGTGTTGAGGCAGGCTTGTCATTTTTGCTACACCCGTCCAGATGGGAGAACTGGAAGCTGTGTGTACGTGGACGCAGCTGCGCACTTACAGATGTCCCAGTGACACCACAGCGTCTGCTGTAACACCAGCCAGGCCACCTGGAAACAGGTGGATGGACCTTCTGCATCGATGGTGGGGGTGTAATCCTGACCTGCTTTGTGGGTTGGTCCCAGCTGTGAACGGGGCTGCAGCCTTTGGTCGCTTGTGCATGCCTCTTCCAGCCCTTGGAAGAGAGCAGAACCGGGGTTGCTGAGCTAAGGGTGCCGCTCCTTGCCCCATGAGAGGGTCAGCCTGGCTTGGGGACCGCACTGCTGCCTGCAAGGGTGATGTTGGGGCTGTGCTGAGGCAAGTGTGCTGCCTGCTGGCTTCGCACAGCTGCGGGCAGCCCTGCCAGGCCACACAGGCACCTCCCTGCTCTCCGAGCCACCTGTGCGGGCGTTCTCTGCTGCCCACGCATTTCATCCCGGACAAGCCAGGTTTGGTGGACCCTGTGCTGGAGGCCGGGTAGGCCCAATTAGCCTAGCCTTTTTTTTTGTCAGGCTGATCCTCTTGCTGGAATAGTCAAGGCTCGTGTTTTTAGGTACAGAGGTGGTTGGTTCAGCTGCCAGAGCCTCAAGTGAGTGTCTGAACTGCTGGAAATGGCTGCAGTGCCAGAGGAGTTCATGATGGATGCTCACGCAGTGTGCTGCTTTGTCCCACCCGGGGACAGGTAGTACAGGGTAATCCTTCTGCTCCAGACATCCCTGTGAGTGGAAAGAGGAGCAGACTTTTGTACTCAAGCAGTTACTTAAGGAGAATATTTATTTATTTAAGTTTTCCAGTTATTTAACTCTGGACTGCAGGAGCAGGGGTGGATTTTGGTTGAGGGGACTATGCCAAGCACTTTGTCGTGATCGTTATATTGACCACCACTGACCCTGAGCTCATTTTCCCTCATACAGCTCCCAGCACTGACCTCCCCTTAAGGCCTGAT
Source organism: Podiceps cristatus (assembly GCA_000699545.1). Classification (NCBI taxonomy): domain Eukaryota; kingdom Metazoa; phylum Chordata; class Aves; order Podicipediformes; family Podicipedidae; genus Podiceps; species Podiceps cristatus. The sequence goes on from JMFS01071671.1 coordinate 6,363, forward strand.
GACGACTTATTTAGCAGACTGATGGGCCTCAGCTGACCGGCTCCTAAGTTATGCTGGCAGTTCAGGGACAGGGCAAGAGCAGGAGGAGCGACTGCATGCACTGGGACATGGACCAAGGCTTTTCCAAAGTTAGTGTAGCTTTGTGTGCACAAACACAAGCTATGGGAAGGGAAATGGCATTAGTGTGAGCCTTCATCACTCTGGTTTGTGTGAGGATGATGGTGGGGGAGTGGGCATGACGTTGGTGGTGGCCTACCCCTGCTGCCACAGCTGCTGGGGGCCGCATCCCCACTCCAGGGCTGAGACAGGGTGGCAGTTCGGGGTGGGGGACAGGACTTCCCCCAGCTCACAGGTGTGGTCTCTGCCGTTGCTGCCACCTGTCTTTACACTGTCAGTAACAGCACGATGCTGGCGTGACTGCTACAGAGAAACCCCTCCTCCAGCTCCGTGCGTACTGTGGAAGGGTCTCCACCACGGGGAGTCCTTCCCACAGCCCAGTGCCCCTTTCTGCCTCTCCCCAGCAAGCTCAGCACCAGCGAACAAACCTGGACCACAGCCAGGGACAGCTGTAGGACCTCAAGGCCTTTTTGACCCGCTGCTAGCAGACAGTAGAATAACTTATATAAACACAAGGCTTCTGTGTACATATTTTAACGGTATTTTTCTTTCAGGACATTCTGGCATCTCTGCAACATGCTTTTACTTTCATCCTAAATTTCCTGGGCTTTTCTCTCCCCATCTCCTTGAGCCAACAAAGAGTCATTTCAGTGAGAGCCATATTCGGTGGCTTTCTCAGAAGCATTTGTTCTCTGTGCTCTGAGGACTTGCTCAGTCTGGGGCTGGTTTGTTCTTCTAGAAAATGACTTTGTCACCCCCTTCCCAAACTTACCTTCTAGATCAACATCCACAACTTCTTCAGGCTCTGATTTCCAGAAGCTATCGGTATCCTTAACTGCCTTCCTGACAAAATTAGTCCTGAGTTATCCCACACCACTCATGGTGTTTTCACTTGTGTATTGGTTTGTTGTGAGAGAGGTGGAGATTACAGGCCGAGGGACAGGGCTGGGGGGCACTGCAGGGCGCAGACTGCCCAGGAAAGGCAAATGAGGATGGACAGGTTTCACGGAGAGCAGAGGGCCAGCGAGTTAAGGAAGGCTCATGGCAGCCAGGGCAGGGGGAGATAGTGAGAATCAGGACTCCACATCCTATCAGGAAAGGGAGAAACGTGAATCTGAACCAGACTAGAGTGCCTCAGAAAAAAAATTTAGTCCAGCTTGCAAAAAAACCCCCGAACAACCCTGACATAATTTATTGTAGCTCAGGCAGATAAAAGCAGCATATAAAATCAATTCTGCAAGAAGGTCAAATTAAGTGCATGAGCAAAATACAAGCGCATATATATATATATGTATATATGTCTCTATTCAGTGTCTTTTATTATAGAACTGGGGCTCAGTCATAACCCTTAAGGGTTTCTTGTCTTGTCCATCAGCCCCTAGCCAGACAACATCCCTCCATGGCATTAGACTGAGGGAATGATGAAGGAACAAAGAATTACATCAAAACAGGAGAAAGGGAGATGGATTCACAGAGCACTATGGGCTGGCAGATGTATAGGTACAGGCAGAGACTTCATCAGTCCTTCTGACTCCAGTGCTGCAATGCTACTTATTCAGCCGGCTGCAAGAGAAAAGTATTTGGTGAGTACCAGATTGCAGAGGTGAAAGGCTTCACTCTGATGCCTTGAAGCCAGCCAGCCCCCCACTTTTTTGCTTAGTGTAGAGAACGACTGCTGGCCTCTGTAGCTGAGGATGCAAACAGTTACTTGTGTATCCACACGGCTGTGGTTTAGGGTTCAGTTACACTGAGCTGCTTACTTGGCAAAAAGAGAGTTAAAGAACAACTGTGTCAGCACTTGTATTGCACAGATTTATCTAGTTTTTGATGTAGCTGAATGGGCTTTGTCCTCTCCTTATGGGGAGAGTTTTTAACCTTGCGTTTTAACCTTGGTAAAAAGTAGGTGAAAATGAGGTGAATTCTTTGACATATGTTATGCTAACCAGCTGTTCACTGCATATACATCCCAGCTATGAAGCAGTATTTGGCAATAAACATTCTCACTGATTTCTCAGAGACAGTGAAAAAAATACGTGAAACTATCACAGTTTGCCACTGTCACCAGTGAAAATTAAGCAGAAGTCCAGTTCTTTACCTATACATTCATTGAACTGGCCCATGCAATCATTTATACTGTCCTTAGCTCTCCACCTCCAGTGACAGAATAGTTGTCAGTGTTTCTCCACAGATGCTTCTGACACCTAATACCGTATAAACTTAAAGACCCAGAAAAAGGCAGCTTCCCTGCTCCCATGAAAAGGGCCAGGACATGGTGGTGTATTTCATATCACCCAAGGCCTTTGGGAGAGGGCATTGGGAGAGGGCATGGTTCACAGTGTTCTGTGGTTTTCTCCTCTTTTTCCTTGCTCTCAGGAGATTATTGGCAATTTCACAAACTGCAGTCCAGCACTGTGCTAGCAGAGCTGGAATCACGTTACGGACATAATGGGCTTCATCCTTGAGCTTGGTTGTGTGCCTTCCTCCACAACCTTGATATCCAGGTCCCAGATCCACTGTGGAAGGCATCAAAGGACTCTGGAGCTTCTGCTTGGGTTTGGCCAACATCTCTCAATATCAAGGTGAAGTGAAACCTCTGCTCAAAAGTTTGCTAGCCCAGTGCTACCATGGGTTTAGGGCATAACAGGAAATTCATTAAACATAGCTCATAACTCTTAAGCACGACTTAGCATGAGTATGAGCTGAAAATGCTGAAATGCAGCTGTACTGTAGCACCAAGCAGGCTCAAGCTCCATTTCTCCCCGCTTGACCATCCAGCTCCCCTCTCTTGAAACCAGAGTCTTTGTCCATTGCAGGTGCCCTCATTGCCACTTACTGTTGACACTGACATGTCTTGTTTTCCAGCAAGTATTGTCTTGCTTGTGCCATCCTTTTTGCCCGTTGCTGCCAGGAGAGAACGGATAAATAATGATTGGACATTTTTATGCTTCAAATGCTTTCCTCTGAAGTGGTAGTAAAGTACTGTCTGACATCTTCAGACTGTCCATCTCTAACCATTTGCTTTGAGTCTAAGGACTGACCCTTTATCTGTTCTGTCCTGCCCCCAGACAGAAAATCAGACTCTTCCTGTGGTTTGGGGAGACTGTCATCTTTTCACCTTCCACAGGGACCGGGGCACTCACCCTTCTCCGTTGCCAGCTTATACCACTGACGATCCACAGGCACGCAAGGCCAACCACCAACACACTGCCTCCAATACTTGCCCCAGTTATCACATAACTAATCCAAACAGGAGCTTCCTCTGTGGAAGGAGAAAACTGTTCAGAGGCAGATACAAAGAATTTTAAGGCTTTTGGGTGGAGGCAGAGACATGATGCTGATTTCCATACCCACGGAGTAATGAAGGCTGATCTTCCTGTCATTGTCTTCAACGAGGTGACAGCTCCACAGCCCTGCAGCACTGACGTTCACCTCCACCTTTGCTTCCTGCTGCTTTGACTTCTTGATGTCCATCTCAGTCCCATTCACACGTTCCCAGAACAAGTGGGCATTGGGTGGGAGTGGACTAGAGACCTGGCAGATCAGGGTCATCTCTGCACCTCTGGGGAGTGACCCAACAGGGTTAGCTGTGACTGTAAAGGTAAGAAAAGGACATGTGAGTGACAGGATGGGAAGATGGGTCCACCCATACTCTTGTGGCTTCCAGGTTTCTGCAGCTCCTCATCTCTTGAGCCACTTTTCTTTCTCTCACCTTTCATCACCACCAGCTCTATGTTGCTCTGTGCATATCTTCCCTTGTATGCCAGCTGGCACTGGTACTGCCCAGAGTGGTTGAAATGGACTTTGGGGAGTTTCACTTCTATGGTGTTTTCAGGTGTGTTTTCAGGTATCTCAAACCGAAAGCGGCTGCATTTTTGGGTCTTATGCTGCTTTCCCTGTGCTGTGACATTGAAATCAAGTAGCTCATGAGTGGTCATACTTTCCTGTTGTTTCCAATTCAGTTGACCCGTGAAACCTTCTCTCCATTTTATATTCTGGACGTTCAGCCACCATGACAAGATGACAGTGCTATCAACAGTTGCATACTTTCTGTCCAAGTCTGGATTCTGAAAACCTGAATTGGGAAGAGAGAAGGAATATAGAGGCAGGGAAAACCATGGCTACACTTCCCCATGTCGACCCATGACCTAGAGAGATGCATGCTGTGCTCAGTTGACCAAGGAGAGAGGGATCTTTCAGGGTAAGCCTGGAGAGGAAAATAGGAGCAAGTGTGGGACAGAACTCAGGCAGCAGAGCAATGCCCAAGCTGCCATGTTGGAAGCCCTGGGAAATTGATCCTGGAGCACTATTGCTTGGGATGGTGGAAAGTAAAAGCTCAGCTCATGAGCTGGAGGGAGCACTGGTTCCTGAGCCTCTGTGTGAGTGGCATTTTTGTTGTCACATACCTAATACCTTCACATCAAAGGAGATGTTCTGGTTAATCAATGGAGAGTCTGAATGGACGTGACACACCCAGGTCCCGCTGTCCGTAGCCTCCAGTTGCTTTAGCTGCAGACTGTATTTTTGAGGGGTCTTGTGTGGTAAGAGTTTTGGGTTTACTATGTTCTTGTTACTGTTAAACAATGTGATGACAAGATTGGGTAGAGGATGGGATGAATTTTGCATTAAAGTCAGCTCAGGGGCTTCATTTGGCAGGAAGTGCCCATCTAAAGAGATCGTCACTGTAAAGAGAAAAAATGCAGCCAGTTAAGTCAGCTCCTCTTCCTGCAAGAGAGGGACACGTGTCACAGCAAAGAGAATACAGAGGCTTTGTGCCCTGGAGATGGAGGATAAATGAACTATGATCGCCCAGGCCAGAAGAAATGGCTGGATAAATCCCAGCAGAGATGTCTCTCCAAGCTCTATGGTCTCCTCCCCCCTCACCTCCTCATGGATAAAAGCCCTCTCATCACTCACATTTAAAGACATGCAGTGAGATACTGACTATCTGAGAGTTACATTCACAGGTGTAAATGCCAGCATCGGAGAGCCTTAAGTCCAACACCTTCAGGTGCTTACTGTTGCGGATCATTTCAGATCGACCAGTCATGGTAGCTTTGCCTTTTGGAAAAAATAAGGTTGGTTAGGAGGGAAAAGGTTTTTCAGGCATATACTGGGGAGAAGGAGTGATGAATTGGAAGCCTTACCTCTCAAAGGGGTACCTGTAAGCAACCTTATAACAATGTTGTTATAGTACTTCCAGATCACATCTGCCTCACAAGGTATGCTGCTGCAGTTCAGGATCACCTCCTGCCCCGCAATCCCAATCTGTAGCTTGTGTTTCTGAGCCATAATGGGGATCAGACCTGAAAGTCAATACCCACCAAAAAAGGCATACATTCACTTTCTGACAGGTGGCTCAGTTAATACTTCACATTCCCCCAAAAAGATGCAGATATTTCTCCTCCTTTTCCCAGATACTGGGAAGATTATCCTCAATTTCTGAATTTCTCACTCCTTTGACTCATCAATCAATCAATCCCTTTTCTTTTCAGCTCCATAGTTTCCCTCCCCTCCACTTTGGGCTCTTTACCTGGCTAATGGCTATTCTGTTTCACAGACATTTGGAAACAGGGAAAATACCAGTGGTTGTGGTGGGTTCACTGTCGGTCACAATTTTGAGGTGTCAACAATTTTACTGAAACAACATTTTTCTACTGGACAAGATTTAGTTGTCCTACTGGTAGCGAAGTCAGGACAGCATATGCCAGCCCTCCTTCACTCCCCAGTCAAGACTGAGACAGCACTGGCAAATTTGCTCACCCCTTCTTCTAAGTTTTGCATGGAGAAAGACTGAAAACCCAGGAAAATGAAAGGATAAAGTAAAAAAGAAAGAAAGAAGGCTGGCTTAACATCAGGTTCCCATTCTTGGGATGTGGGCTACGTGACTGTAAAAGAAGTAGAATGTATAAGGTTGAAGAAACATTAGGAGCAGTTTTTTTGAACAACCAGTTCCTTTCCTTCACTGCAAAGAGGATTTCTGTGGGAGATCATACGGAGATGGAGTTATCAGAGGTACAACTGGGAATAAGGGGGCTGTGGTCTCCTGCCTCAATGCTGGTAAGCTCTCAGAGCTGCCTAACCTGCAAATCCCCTAGGTGACCCTAGTACTGGAGAGCCACAGAGGGGAAAAATTACAAGTTTGCATGAGTTTAATGGAGGGTTTTCCACAAGTTACATATCCCTTCAAGAGCACGGGTAATCGCAACATTGCCAATATAGGCTTTCAATATTCATGTATTGGACCACAGAAAATGATGCATTTGTCTTAAACTGTGAAATTATAAATGCCGGTAATAAGAGTTGGTATCTTTTACTTTGCTTTTGGTGCTAGGATGCATAAAAGCCTTCCAAGCTTTCCTCTGCAAGTAGAGGAATCAAAGCTGAGTATCTGAGAAATGCAGATTCGGCTTTATTCAGTCACCTTCTTTCTTGGAAAGCAAGCACTAAAAAGTCCACCAAATCTTATAACATTAGCAGTCAAACTGAGCAAAGTGGTAGCGTCACGTTTCTAAATGCAGATCTGTGATGAGAAACACACAAGTTTTTGCCCAGGCAGCTGGAGGTGGGGTGGAGGGCAGTATTTTCCACTCTGTGCTCGGTGTGTGCCCTGGCTCTCACAGGAACCCCACTCCTGCGTCTCTACAGGGCAGCTGCCCGCACCCTGGTCTTGGCATGCTCAGCAGGCAGGCTGGGAACAAGCTGAGTCTCAGAGCTGGAGCTGCCCGTGCTGCCTGTGAAATAACAGGGCACGGCTGCAGGCAGCCCCTCAGCTTCTAGCCCCTCTGTTCTAATCTCCACTGCATGGCCCCGCAGAGAGCTGCTGGGCAGTGGACCAGACAAGGTGAGAAGGCAGCTGTGCAGCTTCATCACTGGCATTGAGCCTGCTCTAAGCACTGTGAGGTACGTTATACGGCAAGTTGGGAGGAGCCTAAAACCACCCCAAATGTTGTGAGGCTTGTGCAAAGGCTGTAAGAGCTGGGAGGCTTATGCAAAGGCTATAAGAGCTGGGAGGGTTCACCAAGCCAAGGACTCACCCAGATGCAGAACCAAGAAGATGGCAAGCATGCTGCTCACCACTGTGCCACATGACTCCATCGCTGTGGGAATGCTCCTCCCTGCCGCGAAGCGCAGGGCTGAAAATGCTGCCGGTGCCAAGGGATGCTATCCTGGAAGACCGAAATGCTCTGTTAATAATGGTTGATTTTCAGACCTTGGTGGATGGGGCCCATGTTCCCAGGCAGTACCCACCATCCTTCAGTGCAGCGAAGCAGAAACTCATTGGTAAAGTCACATAAGCCCTGTGTTTCAGCAAAGAATCCAGCTGCAGTGTTCCCTCTAGAGCTTGGTATTAAACATTTCATTTTACTCATCCCTAGGCTTCTGGCATTCATTGGACTGCAGGTGGTTATATTGCCATGAGTTCTGTGCTTTTTTACTTCTCTATGATGGGTTATCATCGCTCTTGCAGCGATTAAGGCTAAACACATACAGGGCTGCGTTAGCAAAAAACACAGCCAGCAGGCTGAGGGAAGTAGTTATTTCCCTCTCTTTGGCACACCTGAGGTCTCATCTAGAATAGAGGATCTGGTTTTGGGTCCCCAGTATGAGACAGATGCCAACAAACTAGACACAGTCCAATGGCGGGCTACTGGGATGGTGAGGAGGCTGGAGCACATGATATATAGGAAGACACAGAAAGCTGGGTTTGGTAGGGAGAAGAAAGCAAAGGTGGGATCTAATTTCAGTCTCCCATTATCTGAAGGATATTACCTAGAAGAAGGAGCCACAGTCTTCTCAGAGGTATACAGGAGAGGAACAGGAGGCAGCAGCCATAGGTTGTAGCAAGGAACTGTTGACTAGATATAAGGAGCACAGTTGTGAGAGGAGGTTGGACTGGAGACCTTCAGGGGTCCCTTGCCATCTAAAGATTTCTGTGTGATTTGGGTGGTTCTATGATTAAGGCTGTCTTTAGGCTCTTACTAATATTTTTCCTTAGTTTGTTTTTTTTTCCTACTTATTTCTTACCTTAAAGATCAAAATAACCACCAAGACTGATGTTGTTGGAAAGACTTGCTTGAATTCTTAGGACTATTCAAGAAAAAGTCTGGGTAGAAGGGAGGAATGAGGTCAGAAAGAAGAAGATGCATTGATGGTAACAATACCTTAAGTGGGCACTGGGAGCTAACTATCGTGTTAAGGTGAGTTATCAAATTAGATGAAGTATCCGACTGCAGCAGAGACCAAGTGCTGGTGTCAGTTGCGCTGGGTGGGCTGACAAGATGAAGGGGATCATGGCTGCTAGTGCGAGGAGACTACCGAGCTGTCCATCCCTAAACCAAGGCATATATCACAAAAAGGAAACCAAGCAGGTTAACTGGTCTGGGGAGCGAGCCAAAACAGTGAGGGGACGTCGCCTATCTGAAAGCAGGCACTCCTCACGCTAAGGGGCCTTTGGGGCAGACCTTTCCTGTTACTTGTATAAGGTGTCAGCCCTACGAGGACGTGTCCCTGGCCAGCATCCACTATCCTGCAGACAGAGATCTCCAGGGGGCCTTTTGAGGCCAAGGTGGCTAAGCCAAGAAGCCAGCTGATGAGGCACTCCAGCTCAGAAGCATCCCACCTCCAAGCATGAAGCAAAGGCTGGATGAAGCAAAGGTTGGAAGATGTCAGGTTTGTGAAGGGGAGCTGGAGGGTGCTGTGTGAACACTGACAGCACAGGGACAGGTCAGGAAAGGTTTCATGGGCATAGCTTAACTTGTGAGGCAGGACGTTAAAAGCTGGAGATGTTTCTAGAAACATAAGAAGAGGCAGAGTGCTAAGGTTGCAAAGTGTGTCAGAGAAAGTAGTGGAAAGAAGAGGAGTCATCAGGAACAGGGGAACTCGGGGAGCATGGGGCGTTGTAGAGAAAACATGGGCTTCATCTAAAGCAAGAAAGGCTTCATTTAAACAAAAACAACACCTGGCTGCTGACGAATAAAGAACTTTTTTAAACAAAGACTGGGGAAAATCTAACAAATACAGACGAGGATATTATGTGGGCTGAAGCATTTGAAACACAAAACCCCTATGTCCTCAAGTGAAGGGTTGGGCAGAAACCGACAAAGCTCAAGGGACAAGAGAAGGCTCCAGGGAGACCTTCTAGCAGCCTTCTGGTACCTAAGGGGGGCCTGCAAGAAAGCTGGAGAGGGACTTTTTACGAGGGCTTGTAATGATAGGACAAGGGCTAATGGCTTTAAACTGAAAGAGGGTACATTTGGATTAGATATAAGGAAGAAATGTTTCGCTATGTGGGTGGTGAGGCACTGGAATGTGTTGCCCAGAGAAGCTGTAGATGCCCCCTCCCTGGAAGTGTTCAAGGCCGGGTTGGATGGGGCCTTGAGCAGCCTGGTCTAGTGGAAAGGTGTCCCTGCCCATGGAAGAGGGGGTGGAACTAGATGATCTTTAAGGACGCTTCCAACCCAAACCATTCTATGATCCTGTGATTCTATGACAAGCAGTGGAAAGCAAGCTGAATAAACCAAATCCCGTTTTAATGGAGTATGGGAAAACACTATGGATGCTACCAACAGAGAAAATCAGATGTCAGAAGTAGAGCTGATAAGTAGTGGGGATGTGGAGGAGAGATCCAAGCCCAAGGAGATCTGGTTCCCTAACAAAAAAAATTCATACCAGTTTTCAGAGAAGTCCATCATATAGCTGATGGGATGGTAACTCAGTTCTAGCTGAGGACAGAAACCTCCTGTCACAGGTAGCACGACAGACTGAAGGCTGAAGTTGTAATGGGATTGAATTCAAAAGAAATGTGAGAATAATTTTATACAATATTTATATGTATTATGTGCAATATTAAGTATAATATATTCTACTAGAGGATACTTTAATATTGAAATAAATTTAAATGATCAGAGCACATGAAACTATCAAAGAGTAGATGAAAACATCAGCACTGCATTTACATGAAGATCAGTTCAGCATGACTGACAATCTGATAGATATCCAGATGTACACAAGTACACATATGAAAAATATGGGTGCCAGAGCAAGCCAGCAGCCATGTACACCACCAGAAAAGAAATAGATGGAAAAGGCACAGTCAGAGAAGACTTGTGGCTTGCCTCGTGCAAAGCAAAAAACCCATCCCAGCCCCAGGGAGCAGTTGCATGAGCTGTTTTGTGCGAAAATAGTAAAACGAAGGAGCTAGTGCATGTGATTGGAGATCACTTCTAATAAGATGCAGTAGCAGTGATCAAGCAGTTTGCTGGGCAACGCTACAGAATAAAGAAAGGGGCAACAACAAGGCATCTGCTTGCATCTCGCTCTGAAGAACCATCTATAACTGAGAACTGGCACAGGGCCCTGGGTAAGATCCATTCCTGAGACCTTGTTCCCACTGTGAACACTCGCGTTCCCAGTGGGACCAGCAGGAAAAGTCAGCCCCCACTCTGAAGCGATATATACAAATTAACAGGGTCAGTGCTGAATTTCAAACATTTTAAGTCATTAAGCTTTATATAAAACCGGAAGATAATGGAACAGGTGAAAATTAATGAAATCGCTGAGTCACACCCCATCATGTTGTTTTGGCTGGAAATCTCTGTTTTCCAGTCATCTTAGGGCGTCAGTTTGTTCTCTGTCTTCTTGCTACCTGGTTATTGAGCAAAACCACACAACCAGAGCACCGTGGGACCAGTGAACTGCTGACCTTTCACAGCTTTGTAGATGCAGATTGATGCATCTTTGTTTTTCTGTTTCTTCTCATGGTTTCATACGTTCTGCATTCCTACTTCATTCACACTAATCTTTGTATTTCTGTGGCAGATCTCTACAACACGATGTTTATCACCAGTGGGAAAAATGGGTTGCCTTCAGCTAGAGTTTCTTTCATACATTTTCTATCATCTCCCTGTTTATCTCTACTTTCTATGCATGCCACTTCCCACTTTTCCCCTGCCTAGCTCCTCCTGTATCCCTCTGGGTCAGATCACGGGCAATGCTACTCTGGAGTTCGCAGATCTTGGTGAGCAAGGCTCTGCTACATTAATGGAGCAAGCTGCTCTCATTAGCGGGTGCCTTTAGCAGACCCGCAGCCTCCTTCCAGGCAGCCCAGATGGATCTTACGGTGGTACTCATAAATTAAGTGATGTCAGGGAATATCCCCAGGCACTGGAACACACTAATCAGTCCTGTTAAATTGCTAGAACATTTCCTGACACATTCTGGGCCCAGGACAACTCTCACTCTTCCAAGCAACTCCTGGGATGCATTTAGGTGTTAGCAGGGGCCAGGGACCACTCCCATTAGGTGTCTGGCATGTAGCCAGTTCATTTTGGAGGTTAAGTGAGTTTAATAGCCCAGACCATCTCATGCCAGTTGGCCTCTGTGCCAGAAATGGTCCAGGCATACTTGATTTATTAGCACATCTAGCGACAGAGGAGCAGGGCTCCCTCCCAAGTGAACATTGATTTCCATTTCATTTTAACTTCCCTCTCTTATTAAACTGGTTTAATTTCCTTCTTGACTTATTTTAATAATGTCTGCCTCTCTGAGGGATAGGAAAAGAAGAGCTGAGGTAGTGAGTGGTCTTGCTCCAAGGAACGATGCCTGCAGGACCAAGTCTGGCCTGGAGAACATCTGCTTGGGAGAGGGGCCGGCAGGCCCTCAGTCCTTTCAGCACTGAGCCCCTGCAGCCAATGGCTGCAGAAAGCTCTCCTCTCCCCAGGCTGGTACCAGCATAACACAGGAGGAAACTGAAACTAAAAAAAAAAATACAAAAAAGCAAACTCAGAAACCGCTCCTGATGCAGAGTAGGCCATCTCCCTCTCTTGGTGCATTCCTGTGCCTCTTTCATGCAGTGTGGTTTTCTTGTTTTCTTCTCTTGCTCTTGCTTGTGGCTGTGCTTTTGATCTGGCAGCAGCTCGGTCTGCCGGGGCGGGGGGGGCCTCCCAGCCATCCATCCGCCCAGGGGCTCCACACCTCAGCCTCCGCCGCCGCTCTGCATTTCCCCTCGCCGCAGCTGCCCCTTCTCCCCGCACATCAGTTTGGCTTGGCTTGGGCGTTGCTCGGTGAGGATCACTTCTCTTTTTCTCAGTTTAAGCATCTAAAGCCAAGCTGATCTGGCTCTTACTGAGTAGTAGTTTCTTTGAAATTACTTAGTGACATTAAAGCCAATGTATGTGAGCAGCAGGCAGGGTAAGAGGCCAAATGCAACAAAAATAGCCAGCAAAGAGGTGATAGCAGTGAGGGTCATTTTACGGGCCCTGCTGTCCCCCTAAGCCCTGGAGCACAAAGTGCCCCCGCTGTCGTGCAGACACAGACCAGGCTGGCTGACCCTGCCTCAGTTTCCCCTCAGTCACCTCTGGCCGTTCACCTCAGAGCAGCTGCTGCCCTTGGGAGCTTCAGCGAGAGGGAGGTGCCACAGCGGGGTCTGCGGGACCAGGCAGGTGGCAGCTGCCAGGCCCCCCAGAGACAGGTCCCACCATCAGGATGAGGCAGGGTGACGAGGCCAGACGGGCTCTCCTCAGCCATAGTCACCCTGGCTGTCCTGGTTCTGGTTGGGATAGGGTTAATTTTCACCAGGAGCTGGCCAGGGGGCTATTCTATACCATGTGACCGCCATGCTCCCTATATCACCACACTGGCCTGGCTGTGTGCCTGCATCTGTGCAGAGGCCACAAGAACTGGCTCCATCTCTGCAGCTGGGCTGCTCCCCATGGCCTCTAACCCCTCTGGCAGCCTAAGGAGAAACCAAGACCTGCCTCTGCCTCACCGGCATTTCAGCACTTACTTTCTGAGCTCTTCCCCCTCCGCCTAGCCCCCCTTCTTTCCTCCTAACCCTCTTCTTTTTGGCTCCACAACCCATCTTTCATCCTGCAGTTCACAATTGCAAGCCCAGCGGTGACTTTCTAAAGTCACTGGAGGCTGTGACTAGCAAAGGCGCCGAGATGCCCTCTGAAGGCAGGCACTCCATCGCCATCCCAGGCCATGTGCGTGCTTGGGGTGATGTTCAGGTATCATCAATGCAGCTGACAAAATGGGAACATCAAGATCTTCCCATGCAGCAGACTAGATGTGCAGCCCAGACCAGAGAAGGGTTTATATTTTAGATAGATAGACAGACAGACAGACAGACAAGGTCAACACAGCAAAATGGTGTATACCCGCCCATTGAGAGCAAAAATGCATGTTACATCTGGGGACACCAGGAGACACCCCTTTAATTTTTCCCTGGTGAATACAGTGTCCCCGCATGAGAATGCAGCAGACTGGGTGGACAGCATCCCTGGGCACCTGAGAACTGCAAACAGGAACAGGACGGATGCCCGATTTAGATGCGGGAAGCCCTGCTGTATTGCAGGAAGCTTTGGCAGCCATGTTTGTGAAACACTGGGGAGGACAAAGGAAAAGTCTGTGAATTGATCTGAGGGTAGCACACACCAGGGACTTAAGAGGAATGTTCAGTTTATAGTGGAGGACATTAAGTAGGTACGTGAGCTCAACCTTAATGTACCATTCAGACGAATATCTGAGGTGGCTGATGAAAGTTGAGTAGGATACACCGCCCGAAAGTTGAAAAATTCAACTAGAAATGAAACCCCTGTTTTCAACAGTGCGGCAGCCCATGGAAGGGTAAGCAAGTCTCTCTTCTGGTGTCCTTAAACGGAAAGGATCCTTCTTCCTCCGAGAAATCCTGCTCACTCAGCCCTGAGCTAGTGGATCAGGCTGCATTGGCAGCCGGTGTCAGGCAGTGAGCCAGTCAGCCTGGATTAGCAGAACAGAACCCTCCGGTCTCAACACGTACTGCTGTAAGAAGACGTCCCTAGTTAGCTAGAGACCAGCATCTTCTTATTTTTCAGGCTTTTTTTAGAATAACGTTCCCCTTCCTGGAGGGCACGTGGAGAAGGCGATAGCAAGTGGCAGCTGGTGGAGGGCTGCTCCCCAGTGCATTTCCAGCCCTTGGGGCTATACGGTCACCAGTGACAGGCCCTCATATTGGACATTTTTCCCTGTATGTGGGTTTAAAATGTCTGTGAGATCCCCAGGCTCCGAGGCAAATTGAGTTTTTCGTAGCTCCCTTTTCTTTGCCCCTTTCAGGGAAAAAATCCAGGGAGACAAACACTTCTTAGTTAAAACTAAAAGGCCTCGGAGAATTGCACAGACAGAAGTATTATCAAGTCAAAGGTTCAAAATGGTTTTATATCAGACCTTTAAGTGGAGCAAAATCAATCCAGCTGTGCCGAAACAGCAACTTGTGCGGAATAGTAAAGTTCGTAACGTTAAAAAAAGCGAAAACAGATTGACCTCTTTTCTCAGAGAAAGAAAGAAAGAAAGCTTCCTTACCTCTTTTCCTTCCTCTCTGCCTCTATGTTTCTGTCTCCTCGTGTTTGTCACCTGCTGTAATTGATCTCACCCAGCTACAGCTGAAACAAAAGAAAAATGAAGTTGATGCTCAGAAGGCAGCTCAACAGGCGTCGGCCTTGATGTCTCCTCCTCTCCAGCCAGAGCGTCAGCAAGGTCTTACTGCCAGTCCAGGCTCTGCTGACATCCGCCAACTTCTCTAGGTAGATGGTGATTTTCTAAATGCATATGATTTCAACTCTGGGTGTGAACAGAAATGGAGACCATTTCTGGAGAACAGGAAGGCAATGTATTGCAGCGCCTGTGGAGAATAAGTGTGTAAAACAGAGAGAGCCTATTGGCCATATGACAGCTGATGGGAGGTCGTGATGGGGCTGAAACTTGAAAGTGAACAGTTGGAAACTGCTTCTGCTTTACTGACAAAGAAAGCTCACAAATTGTGTTAGCTGAGCAGATCCAGACCCAGCCCATGCCTCTGGTACTCTGTAAGAGCAAGCTGACCTCCATTTCCCAGCCTGTCTCCTGCATTACTGCCTAGAGGAGGCACCTCTGAGGAGTGGATCATGGACCCAGGGTTGCGCAGGGATAATAACAGAGGAAAAGGGGATCCCTGATGAAATGTTAGGGGCACCTGCCTCTGGAATATGGCTGAGATTTGGGGTGAGATGAGAGAATATTTTCTTCATAGCAGTGGTGGGTTGACCTTGGCTGGCCACCAGCTGCCCACCCAGCCGCTCTCTCATTCCCTCTCCTCAGTAAGGCAGGAGGAGAAGATAAACTGGAAAAAAAATGTCATGGGTTAAGGTAAGGACGGGGAAATTGCTCACCAGTTACCATCATGGGCAAAACAGACTCGACTTGGGGAAAAAATTAATTTAATTTATGGCCAGTTAAAACCAGAGTAGGATAGCGAGAAATGAAAACAAAACTAAAACCACCTTCCCCCACTCCCCCTTTTTTCCAGGCTCAACTTCACACCTGACCCTTCTGTCCCTCCTTCTTCTCACTGGATGTCACCGGGGGATGGGTAGTGGGGGTTGTGGTCAGTTCATAGCACTTTGCTGTTCCTTCCTGCTCATGCTGTTCCCCTGTTCCACCATGGGGTCCTTCATGAAGTGCTCCAATGCGGGTCCTTCCCATGGGCTGCAGTTCTTTGTGTTCATGTTGCCATAAGAAAGAATTTTTTTACAGCAAGAACAATCATTCACTGAAGCAACCTCCCCAGAGACATTGTAGAATCCCCATCGCTGGAAGCTTTCAAGATGTGATTGGACAGAGGCTAGATAATCACGGCCCCTTTCTCATGAAAGGCTGGACCAGATGATCTTTTGAGGTCCTGTTGTTGGAACCTGGGCTGTTCTATGATTTGATGATTCTAATTGCTCCAGCGTGAGTCCTCTGCATGGGGTACTGTCCTTCAGCATGGACTGCTCCAGCACGGGCCACAGCCCTTGCCAGAAAACCTGCTCCAGCGTGGGCTCCTCTCCACAAGCCACAACTCCTGTCAGGAGCCTGCTCCAGCACGGACTCTCCCTGGGCTGCAGGTGGGTATCTGCTCCGATGGCCGGCCTCACCGGGTGCTGTACCAGGGGCTGCGGGGGAACCTCTGCTCCAGCGCCTGGAGCTCCCCCTGCCTCTCCTTCTGCACTGGCCTGGGGGCTGCAGGGCTGTTGCTCTCGGATTTTCTCACTTCTCTCATAGCTGCTGTGCAGTGGATTTTACCCTTTCTTAAATATGTTGTCACAGAGGGACCACCAGTATCGCTGATTGGCTCAGCTTTGGCCTGCAGTGAGTCTGTTTTGGGGCTGGCTGGACGTGC
This sequence comes from Podiceps cristatus, assembly GCA_000699545.1. Classification (NCBI taxonomy): domain Eukaryota; kingdom Metazoa; phylum Chordata; class Aves; order Podicipediformes; family Podicipedidae; genus Podiceps; species Podiceps cristatus. Next base: position 22,654 of record JMFS01071671.1, read on the forward strand.
TCTAACTGACCTGGGGCCAATTCCTGCTAACCTCTCACAGAAGCCACCCTTCCGCTACCAAAACCTTGCCCTGCAAACCAAATACAAGGTTACTCTTAGGTAACCTGTACCACTACTGAATCTCAGCTGTTTCCCTTCTCTGTAGCGTGGAGGAGGGGGCTTTTGTGGTTTTCCACCCACATTTGGTGTCTCTCTCTCTGAATCCCAGCCTCAGCCAAGAGAGCGGAAACCCACTGAGCCCCAGACATGGCTGAGATTTCATCTCTGTGCCACCCACTCTTCTTCTAGCAGTGCCCCTTTGTCTGGAGGATGGGGGTGCAAGACGCAACCAGGCTTTGGAGGAGCAGGGGCAGACAAACACATGGAGGAGCAGGGACAGACAGACACAGCACTGATCTTCATGATGTGCCACCCGGTCTGAAAGGAATAGCCTTGATCAGGCCTTGAGCGCAACAGCTGGTGCTTTGGTTGTGTCTTTGGAGAAGGACAAAACCATCCCATCACAGGAAACGAACCAGCTGTGTGAAACGGCAACTTCCCAGTGTGGCACACAGGGATGGGATGGGATGGGATGGGATGGGATGAGCACCCACTTTGCCAGTGTCCAGAGCCTGTGAAAGCCCTGTTCTGAGACATGCCTCTCCCGTGAGAGCCTGCAGCATTCAATATCTTCAAAATGCTCTCACATTCCTGCAATTAGAAATGTCCCTTCTGATCCCTAGCTGGCAAAGAGGGACTGTCCTGGGAAAAACAGCTGAGAAAAGTCAGGCTGGGATTGTAAGACCCTAGCATCTTGGGGCTTGGGGCTCTAGGGCATTGAGCTGATGCTTCAGTTCACATGGATTCTGGATTGCATTTTGTCTTCCAAGCATGCTGTAATGCAGAAACATTGGCTTGTTTTTAAACAGTTGGTTTATGTCACTGCACATATCTACCAGAAATGGCATTCTCTAAAGGAGTAAAGCTTCCAAAATGCACTTGAACTTGCTGCAGATTTGCAAGGAGAAGCAGGGCTGGGGGTCTGAGGTGACAAAGCTGCAGGCTTGGCACCCAGAGGGACCCATTCTCACACCAGGGAAGGGATTCAGGAGCGAGCCTCATCTCTCAGAGGTGCTACAGGCCGTGTGGTGAACATGTACCTCTGGGACTGAGGGTCACAGCATGCGGTGATGCGTTTGTATCACTTTGATCCAAGCATCTGAAAGCACTTTGCAAGCATTAATTAAACGTCAGAATTCAGGAGGGATGAATAATATTAGCCAGCCAGTCTCTCTTCTGAATGTAATGTTTCTCATAAATATTTAACTGTTTTATAAATTCTGTGCGAGTCTGGTTCTCACCTCGCTGGGACAGTTGCTGTACCACACCCGTGGGGAAAGTGGGGCCTATCCAGCACCACTCACTGACCCTACAGCAGAGTGAGAAAAGAGCCTGAGCACTAGACACCACTCGCCCCACAGCCATAATTGTGGCTGTCATCCTTCCCTGTTGTCTCCCCTTCAGAGGCGCTCCCCACTCACCCTGCGCTGGCTCTCTCTGCTCCAATCCCATCACCAGCAATATTTTTGCTAACTGGGGCTGGCAAGTAACAGATGCTCGTAGACCTCAGTAGAGAGAGAAGGTTCCCAGGCTATGCTGGGTGGAGGTCACAGTCTGCAGGCACACAAAGTCCCTCTGAGAAAGTGTGAAAAGGGGAAAAAAGGGTCTCAGAAATCAGATGTTGAGAAGGACCTTTTACTGACTCCAGTGGAAAGCCAAGAAACCTCCAGAGATGGCCTCCTTAAAAGCAAGGTCCCTGCACGTCAGTGAGGGCTAGGAGCGTGCCTGTGGGCTCCGATGGGTAAAGGATAGCCAGCTGTGTTGGAAGGGTAGTGATTGTTCTGTGGTGTTGGAGAGAAGGAAGGACAAATGTTAAACACAGCATCAAAATCATATCTTCGAGCACCTGAACATCAGTGGCTTCAAAGGCCGGGAGCTTTCTCTTTGCAACCGAATAGCTGACACCTGTTGAGCTCGTTGAGGGGCGTTTCTGATGCCGGACGTGGAGAGCTAGAAACAACCCGCTGCCTGGCGAGGAGGCCCCGTGATTTGTCCCAGCACAGCTGTGTGCCTCATAAAAGAGGAAGGCTCCTAGCCCATGCTGGCTGGAGATCCCTCTCTGCAGAAGCTCAACCTGGGAAGAGAGGACTCTCTAGGCAGGTACCATGAAGCTGATGACAGTGGAAAATCAGGAAATCTCCAGTGATGTCCTTCATGAGCAAGGGCTCCCCTGTATTTTAGCGTAAGTCTCACGGAGAAAGAATAGCCAGATGTGCTGGGGTGTCAGGGGCTGCTCGGGAGCACTGAAGAGAGGGGCGGCCCAAGAATCACCAGCTGCAAAACTGTGTCAGCAAAAGTGTCAGGGGCCAGAGTGAGCCGAGAGAAACCAAGACGATGTTAAGGATGCGTCAGAAATGCAACAGGCAGGAGAGAGGTGGCTGGGGCAGTTTTTAGGGACCCGTACGGGACAGATGTTACTCGCTATCTTAACGACCTTGGCAAAGGGAAGGAGGAGAAGTTTGCGACAGTATCTGTTATGAAGCACAAGCGAGGGTTCCATCAGTACAGAGAGGGTCTGGAATGCCGCGCTGGACGCAGCTTGGGGCTGGGAGCGATAAAGCGGGATGCGCCTCAGCAGCACCGGCGAAGGTCCTGCTTCTCAGCAGTAGCTGGAAAAATTTTTGCTTTAACTTCCGTAGCTGAAAGCAAAGGGAGAGAAGGACTTGGGCGTGTTAACCGGTCGCTGGGGAGCTGAGTCACGCGTGCTCGCAGCACAAGAGGAACAAATGATGGATGTACCTGATAACGCAAGCGCGAGTGGGCGGGAAATCCCCGTCGCGCGTGGACACTAGATGGCGGCATAAACCCGGGCGGAGGCGAGGAGGCGCCTTACGCCGGGAGGCGGAGGAGGGGCAGCGGCTGCCCCC
>KL272707.1:3445-13784 GCA_000699545.1 Podiceps cristatus
AATGACCAATGAATGGTTTTGCTCTTGTATAAGACTTCCCCACATGGAAAAAAAAAATCCACACTGAACTGGAGATATCATGAATAGTTATTATCAGTCTCATAGTAGTTAGATGCTCTTTTGATTTAGCTGTAGAAATTACGAAGAAATGTTTCCTTACTGAAAATAACCCCTGTCCAGTAGAGAAACACATCCACACATAATTTTCACAACTCGCCAGTGGTAAAATTTGAACAGGTAGAATTACTTCAGTGCCAATCAGGGATAGTGTCCTCTTGCAAAATGGTGAAAGTTTGTATGTAGATCTATTGTGACTGGTGCCAATCAGGGATACTGTCCTCTTGCAAAAAGGTGAAAGTTTGTATGTAGATCTATTGTGACTGTTGTGTAGGTGCTGTTCTGTTCTTTTAGACAATTTTGAAAGCCATCAACTTCCTTTAACATCATCTCTGACACTGTTTTCCAAGGGACAAATGAGCTTCATGTGTTGGCAGAGATAACCATTAAAAGATTGAGATCCACCAAAAGATAAGCTGAGTTTGAGCACCAAGAATGCAACAGGAAATATGTTATAAGTTGGGGGCTTTTTTCTTTTTCTATTTTTTTTTTTACTATATTTTAGAGACCTTATTTATAGATAGTCCCACATGTGAAGCACAAATGCTACTCATTTTTCTCATTGCACATACAGAGTCATTCTGAATTAACAAGTGAATTTTAGAACATTTTGAAATATCTTTTCAACGTGAATGAGTACTCTGTTTTAACAATGTAGACCAGGTCTTTCATGGTAATCTTTTCAATTACAACATGTTCATGTCCACACGTCTGCATGAAGTACATCTTTTTTCCAGTTTAATGTTCAACATTTTGAAAGTGATGTAGACTAAAGGGAATCTGCATGAAGTACATCTTTTTTTCCAGTTTAATGTACAACATTTTGAAAGTGATGTAGACTAAAGGGAGAAATATCTCCCTCCTCTTTTAGAGAAGGACAATCTCTGTAAGACACTAATCACCACTACTATATTGATCTAACTATGTCTTTCCACCATAGATGAAAAAAAATCCTGTATGTGGGGAGTCCCTATGTTGCTTTGCTTATGGAGTGTGAAAGATGATCAACTATTACATCTATCCTTAAATACTTAAGATGTCTTCAGACATCACTACAGTAGTGAACTTCATAAGCATCTAGATAACAGAGAACCGAAACAAGAAATACAGGATTTTTATTTCTTTCCCTTTGTTCTTGCCTAAATTCCTAACTTACTTGTTTTCATTTGCTGGTCCAAGTATTAATGACATTTTGAAATCTCAACATTTTTTAATCAACTTGACTTCAGAGTTTCAGAAGGCTTAGGCTTCTCTTATTGCTGGTATCATTTTAGAGTCCGCTGATTGATCCACCTTTCTATTTGGGAGCCATCACTGATGGTCTTGTCTTGATGTTTCCTTTAATCCGGAGGAATATGTCTATCCCAGGGTATGGATCTACATTCTCACCTCCAATTCCCTTTTACATTGACCTTAGACCAAAGTCTGCACTACATGAAAAAGGCTTCTCATTACCATTATGTGACTGGAAAATGGATCCTTCTTCTGCTATTGGGTTTTGGACAACCTGACTACAAACTCATTGGAATCAGGTTTTCATGACAAGTCAAATAAACTATGGCATATAACACCCTTGTAAACTCAGTAATTCTTTAGTAAATTATCAACTTGACTTAGTGCAAAATCTCCTAGAGACTTCAGTCAGATTAGGATTTCGCACTGGTTTTAGTAAAAATGAAATATGGCAGTGTCTCAAAGACATAAGAAGACACGAAACGCCTCTCATGAACCACAGCAGATTTTGCTAACAAATTAACATTAGATATAATATTTCACTGAGACAATAATACATATCTGCAGCTTCTGACCTGTCTTATTATTGAAATACAAGTATTTTAATATGTAGTTTGTAGCATTTTATCAGCAGCTCTGAAACTTCAATGCAGCATATCATATCTTCCAGTGCTAAGTTTTGCTTCAATACGTGTTTTAGCTATGCATATTGACGTCAATGGGAATGGAGTGCAAGCAACCAAGTAAAAGATTTGGTCTCAAAAGTTACAAGAGTATAATTTAGCTTTCACTGATTGAATCACTCTGTGGTATTTTTACTTTCCCCCATTTTATTAACTCATCAGACTCTCTACATTGAATGCAGAAAAGAAGTTCCTTGCAGACTAATGAACATGCCTTGCCAAGTATAAATTTACAGAAGTGTTACTCATTTAACTGGTTCATATTCATAAGGAAACCATGTCTGTGTTCTTATTAGCAGTCAGTTGTTCATGCTTTAATAAACTACTCATCAGTGTTGATCTGAAACACATCTTTCCATTTTTATCTTGTCATGCTTTGAACAATGCTTAGTAGATAATTCCAGTCTCTTAATCACAGAGTTGTGATAAGGTGCAACAGACAATCAAGATCGCCAAAGCTAGCGACAATGAGGTACAATGGAACCAGCCTCTGAACTCATATAATAAAACTCTGTTTACACTTACATATGTCAATTAGGAGTTGTTAGATTGTGTATTTTACAGCTCTTATTATAATGAGTCTTGAGTACATGGGTAGCCATTTGGTACCCAGAAACAATTTTGGTGGGTTGAGATTTTGCTGTATTTGTTCATCAACATTTATACGAATAAGTTAAAGGCAGCTAAAAAACTTTTTTCTATGTTGATACTAGCTTTTCTCTGTATGCTTTTATAGATGTTAAAAAAGAGCTCTACTAATAACACCCTTTCAGGCTAGTACTCCATCCTTTTTCGTAGTTTCAAACTAAAAGAGGTCCAATAGCTGCCATAAACCCAAATGCGGTTCTTGTCTTTGAACACCATTTTTAGGCACTGCTGTTGTACAGAATTAAATGGTAATCAGATTTTTGTAGGCCAACATGTTTATCTGTGCTTTTCAGCAGCCCAGAACTCCATATGGTTTTCTTTCACAATCTTTTATAGAGCTATTTCTGAGCTCCTCATCTTGAGATTAAAACCAAAGTTTAACCAGACTACACTAAATAGCTGGTTTTGCCAGCTGTGCCCTGGCTAAATGCTCCATAGGTCTGGTATCTGCTCCTTTCACTTGTACTTAGTATTTCTATGTACATAGCATGCAGAAAATGATCTCATCAAAAGAAGCCTGACATTCCAGCAAGGCTTTTGCAAGACTTTCAAAACATGAGCATATGTTTTCCTGATACATATTTTGTGCCAGAAAGGGTGTAATGAGTCATCACCTCTGCAATATTTAATACCTCAATTAATGTAAAGCCTCTTTCAACCTTTTTGCTGCTAGTAAACCTGTTATATGCTTAAATAAAATATTTATCTGATCAGCATTGCCAAAATATGCTACTTAGTCAGCAATATGGGTGTGTTTCTCTTAGCTGGTCACCCTAAAAACATATATGGTGCTTAATGACTGACCACTGACAAGTTCTACACATCAATTCCTTTCTTGGCTTTAAGACGGCATAACAACAGCAGCAGCAATAATTAATATGCAGTAATTAAATGCTGCCATTCAAAATGCTAAAAACCTTATGTACACTGATGATGACTTGAAATCGGTGAGAGATTTTCTCTGAACTTCAGTGAGTATTGGGTCAGGCCAAAGGGAACAGGTGTTTGCTTCATGCTAACAACATCTGAGACTATCTCTATATTCATAAAACCATGACAGAGCAGCCTTGCAATGAGAGGTGTTCTTTCAGTTGAAAGAAGAAATGCAAAAAATTGTTCATTTCCCAACACTAAATTTGTAGTCTACCTGCTTGTAACATCTGTCTGAAAGTTAATTTCCATACCCTGATTGAGCCGGAGCCTTGAGGAGTCATTTGTTTGTTCAATATGGTCTCGGTGGTGGCAAAAGTATCCTATATTTAAGGACTTAGCTAGCAGAACTCATTGTGCAATAAAACAGATTTCAACTATCCAAATGCTTTTCTGCACATACTAGGGTTTAAAAGAGAAATTTAAATAATTAATTGCCTAATATTTTTCACTATTCACTATGTGCCATAGCAATGTGCCTATATAATTATACTGATGGGACACAACCTCATGCATATAAATCATCGAATCATAGAATGTCCTGAGTTGGAAGGGACCCACAAGGATCATTGAGTCCAAATCCCATCCCTGTATATGACAATCCCAAGATTTACTCCATGTGTCTGAGGGTGTTGTCCAAATGCTTCTTGAATATTGTCAGGCTTGGCACCATGACTGCTTCCCTGGGGACCCTGTTCCAGTGCTCCACCACCCTCTGGGTGAAGAACTTCTTCCTAATATCCAACCTAAACTTCCCCTGGTACATCTTCCTGCCATTCCCCCTGGCCCTATCATTGGTCACCAGAGAGAAGAGATCAGCGCCTGCTCCTCCTTCTCCTCCCCTTGTGAGGAAGCTGTAGACCATGTTGAGGTCTCCCCTCAGTCCGCTCTTCTCCAGGCTGAACAGACCGAGTGACTTTAACTGCTCTTCATATGGCTTTCCCTCTAAACCCTTCACTAACTTTGTGGCCCTCCTCTGGACATTCTCCAGAAGTTTTATATCCTTTTTATACTACGGCACCCAAAACTGCACATAGTACTCAAGGTGAGGCTGCACCAGTGAGAAGTAGGTTGGGACAATCACCTCCCTCGAGTGAGGTCTCAAGGACAATCACCTCCCTCAAGTAAGTCTCTCTCTCTTTCAGCTTTTCACTATCTGTTTAATCAGATGCTCAAAATCATCCATGGCTTGAACTTGGGGATTTCAGAAGAGACATGTCTGGGATAAGAGGACATATAAACGTTTCAGGTAACAACATGACATGTTCTACCATATAAATCTTCTTTTCTACAATATGTCTACCTTCATTTCTTGGCTGACAATCTTAATGATTTCACAATCTGAAAGCCTGAGTAATGAACTTCAGCATTTGGGTTGCATCTGGAACTAACAGTCAAAGTGCCACAGCGGTAGCTTCACTGACCCTTTTAACAGGAAGAGAAACATCAAAAGAAGAATTAGTGTATATGACATCAATATTTGTTAGTGTCATTTCTATGAGACAAGCTCTTACCTGAAGGACATGGTATTTCAGATTTTCACATTTAATTTCAGTAATTATCAAACAGTGAATAATAATTATTATACGGTGAATAACATTTACTTCCCAAACTGCATCTACACTATTTCACAAGTACTATCTTGTTTTCTGTATCATTATGTGATTAGTATGGCTGTTATTTAAAGGTATTATCTTGCTTATGCTAAAACAAAATCTTCTGCAGCATTTAGTAAATTTTCATTTTTTTCTAAAGCAGATCTACAACATTAATTAAACTACTTTTTCTGTCTCATTTTGAAATGCTTCTCTTTGAAAAGCCTTCAAATCTGCTGAGGCACTGACTGCTTGTCAGGAAAGCACATTCATTCACTTGCAGATTGACTTGATAAAATGTTTACTAGGTTTGGACATTATCTACTACTTCAATGAATAAATGAAATTCAGGGTGAGCCTTTCTCTTAATTTCTTTAAGATTTCCTCTGGTATTTTCATGAGATCCGTAAGAAGCTAGGCAACCCTAAAGAAAAGCTGTAATTATGGAGTTTTGTCCTCTTTCTTGACCTGTGTTCTGTGTACCATAGCTTTGTGTACCATAGCAATGTGTACCACATAGCATGTGTGCCTGTAGTTACGAATGCCCTGAATCACAGCAATAAGTTAAAGCTGTACAGAAATAACTTTTCTGGTGCCCGGATAAGTATTGTTATTTGGTAAGGAAGACTAAAGTTTTAGCTTCTGTTGAAGCCCTAACTTACAGTATCATGTTATCTGGCTGGAGTTTTGCTGTGTAAACCACAGATTCATACAGTATTTGTTCCTCAGATGTCAGATGCAGAAAACACAGACAGTCTCTGCAGTCAGCTGATTGCAGCTACAACCATGCATGGTGTGTTATACAATATGGGTAAAGATTTGCCCTGGAGCTCGTCGGTAGAGCGATCAGATTTTGTAGATGTAATATCTGAAGAGCAGCAGTTTCCTATAGTATGCCAGTTTTCCTGTATTATACAGGTGGCAAGTCAAAGGAAAGATCAATGCAAATCTGTCAACAGTGTGAATTATGCTCTTTCCCCACCTCTGCTTTCTGTACCCACCTTTAAAATCTAGGGCATCCATAAACTGCATTGCTTGGGCTGTGCAATGCCACATAGACGTTTTACGAGACCTACAAGGAAAAGTAAAGCTCTGAGATCCATTTTCCCTTAGAAATGATCACGGTGAAGTGTTCTGTCTTTAAGTTTTGCTCTCTGTTTTACCTTTAGCCATGCTGGATAGCAGACATATTGTGCTTCTGTCCTTTTTGAAGACAGGTCCAAAGTCCTGTAAGAATTATTTTCTATCCATTTCATCTGATGTCCACAAATACTACCTTTATTACCTAAACTCTGTACTGTTTCAGAGAAAAAATGTACCCTATAGGTAAGGATAAAATAATTATAATTTATACTCGGTTAATCTATATTAGAAATAGATAAATCCAGGCTGCCAAGAGATTCCAAGAAGCTTTCATATGGTGGAGAAAAGCCAGGAGGTTTTTTGAAATTCTTCGTTCTGAAAATATGTTCAAGGCAGAACAGATAATGCTCAGGAGAAAATAAAGAAATAGGTTAACAGAGCTGAGCAGACATTGAGAAACTAAATATTTCCACCATCAGTCATAGGTGATCCCTTCAAAACAGCACACTCAGTGGCAGAGGGTCTTGTACATGTCCCTGCAAACTCACAAATTAATTACCATTTTGAAAGTATAAACAATAATTCTGCTTCCAGATCAGAAGCTTGCACTTAGTCAGGGCACACATGCTGGCTATGGTCAGCACATCTGCCTCTGCATCCAAGGAGGTTATGTAGAATTGTCAGGGTGAGTCCAGGAAGCCAGGGACTTTTTGGTCATGCAGCTGTCAAGCCATCACATTGACCAGTTGATGTAAGATCCGCTTCTCTTTCAGAAGATGTATCTCGTGCGCCTGAACACAAATGGGAGGGATGAGAACAACAGGGCAGTGAATGGCGTGAGCATGAGGAGGCAATCAGTGACCAAAAGAGATTACAGAAGGCAATTCAGGCCAGTCAATTTTATCTGAAACAGTGATGGCAAGATGTCAAACACAGGAGGCAAGTCATACAAAAAATCTCTAACTTCCCGTAGAAATCCCAAACAGAGGCTTGTCTGTATGCCCCACAACACAGAGCTACACGACATAAAGGAAAGCTCCAGTGATTTATAGGAATTTACACCTGTTGGGCATTTGGCTTGACATTAGACAAAAGTAATATTCTATGGCCTGGTTTCCTATTGCCCTGTCAAGACACTACTAGACAGTGTTGTCTGAGTTCTGTTTTTTTGCAAATTAAAAATCCTCACCCCATGCAGGACAGATCTTTCTCAGCTGTCTTTTCCTTTGCAAGCTCCACCCTCCTTTGAGTTTCAGCTTGTTTTAAGGGTAAGTGTAAACAGACATTTAAACCAGTAACAGGTGTTCCCAGAGAGGCATGTTTTTGTTTCATTCCAGGAGGATGAGGTTTGTGACTGTCCGCATTTCCTTCCCTTATATGACCAGGACCTTCCAGGCAGGAAAGTTGTTTTGAGACAGTGTCAGCCAGCAAAAGCAAAATTCACTAAGGGGATTCACTGTATCACCCTGGAGGTCTTTGAGGAGAATAATATTGAGACAGGTCACAAAAAATATTGGCTTGACATCTGCAGCCTCCCACATGGGCAGTGTGTGCTATGTGCTCCACAGGCGAATGCATGTATGAAGAGGAACGGGCTAATATTCCCCTAAACTTCCTCTCTCCTGTGGTTTTTACCAGCAATTGCACATTTATCCATCTCTTACCTGTGTGTACCGGACCAGCACCAAGACTATAATAGGCAACTGGTACACATGAGGCCAGTTTTCCTTTCTTTGTGCCAGAACAAATCCAAGGTCTTTATTAAAAACAGGAAGGGGGCGGTGGCAGCACAGCTGAGAAAAATGTCATGGCCAAATATAGATTGGGTAAAATAGGGGTAAAAAATAAGGGGTTGTCATTAAACTATTGATTGTCCTGAGGTTTTAACATCTCTTTGATAGCATAATTAGAAATTTTACCTTTGATTTGAGAATAACTGTTGCTCTGCAAATCCCCACTTTCCACTGAAAAACCCCGATATATTCGTGCCAAAAAACCTATATATTTTGAAAAACTTTCACTTTCACCGAACTCCTCTCTCTCCCCAGCATTTTATATGAAAATTCCTGATGAGGCCTTTCTTTCCGTCCTCTTCCTCAAATAGTTCTAATCCTATTGGAGCCCCTGGCCATGTTCCACCATCACCACTGACCCCAGTGCATTTTATTTTACCGGGCTTGTTGCTGAAATCACAGTCTTTGTGCAATCACCATTATTTTTGAACTTTCCACCTTCCCTCATCACTTTAAAAGTATTTTAGTAGCACAATAGCTATGCTCTGTTGCAGGCAAACTAGCCTTTCTCCCTCAGTCGGTCTGGATACTTTTGGGAGTTCCTCTCAGAGACCTTCTGCAGATGTGAGCTCAGCTACTAAGAATGGCTGGGCATGGCCCCAAGTTTTCAGCTCAGCACATGACCCTTCCCAGAGAGAAGACCTCCAGTCTGTGTCCCAGGCCACATCTCTCCAGCTAGCACAAACCAGTACAAATACACTCTGCCAAGAACAAATCCACTGGGACTGATTCCCACCCACCACTGGGGTACATGACTACCTTGTGTGAACTTTGGCTACTAGCCTTTGAAAATTGACTTTACATATAGCTTTTACCTAAAAGCCTGACCTAACTTCTCACTAAACATTTATCAATCTAAACAGCTTGAAATAGAGCCCAGCCCAAATGGTTTACCAAGGAGGAGGGGGGAAAAAAAAAAAAAAGAAAAAAGAAAAAAAAAAAAAAAAGAGAAAAAAAAAAAGAGGAGAAAAAAGGAACTGTGTATGTCCTTATCCTAAACACAATTTCTGCTAAAGTTAGTTTCTTACACTCAGATAGCAGGGGAAAGAGACATTCATTATGTTAGAGGAGAGGGAAGCTGGTTCTCTGCTTTGATTTAGGCCAGATCCAAACCAGTCTAGAATTTTCCAGGAAAGCTCTTGCTGGCACTGATATTGCGTCTTCAGGTTTTAGTGTATATGGCTCACAAAATCTTCCTCTTGTGGGGAAAGATCATGTTCTTGGGAGAATTACAATAATTCTTGTAATGAAAACAAAGAATGTATTTTTGTTTCTTTTTCTTAATGGCCCTGATCCAGCCAGGTTTTGCGTGCTGGTAACAGATGTTTCTCGTGAGTGACCCAACATCTGGCACAAAGATCTTCTGTTGTAATTGTTGTAATGAAAACACAAAAGACTGTAGCGTTAGACACCAAGAACTGCATTTTTTTAATGGGTCTCCTGCTTTGAAACCATGAATGTGTACACTGGGTTTGGTCCAAAGCCTTTGGAAGTCAACAGAAACTTTCATTGATTTTGACCATTTTGGGTCAGTCCTTTTATGAACCACTGGATCTAAATGTACAAAGACAAAAAGAAAAGTGCTGATCTGTGTATGTATGTTTGTTGTTTTGTTTTGTTTTTTTTTTTTTAATTTTTACAAAACCAGTGATTTTTCATGTATTTTAATAAGAAATCACTTTGTCTTCCTGGTGTGCAGCTTTTGTTCATAAGTGTTTCTACTTCAAAATCTTGCTAGAAAATAATACAAATCACAAATCATTTTAGATAGGTTCATTAGACAGGCAATGCAGAATTTATGTCAGTAAAAGTAATAAAAAATCAAGACAAATTGTAATCCTTTTTGCACAGCTAGAAATCAGTGAATGATCTCTCCTGCAGTGTCAGATGAATTTCTCTACTGCAGAAATAAGTTTTAATGTACCTGTTCTTAAAACAAGGGTCTTTTCATGAAGATGAAGGATTAGAGATCATTCCCCCTGAACTTCATAGGCAGGATGCCTCAGAGTTTTGAGAAAAATACCCATTGTTTTGTCTTTTTAAAAGCCAAATGCTATTCTCCTGTGCACTGAAGAGAATCATACCATGACTTTCCTGCATTTATACATTCATTTATAAATACGAACATAATCTCTCTAAATGTTATTTTATACTATTCCTCTTGAGAAAGAAGAAAAGAAGGATGGAAGAGAGAAGGAAGGAGGGGATGAAGAAAGGAAGGATGGAGAGATTAGGGAAGGAGGGAAGGAGGGAAGGA
>KL272708.1:0-15167 GCA_000699545.1 Podiceps cristatus
AATTCAGTGCTTATATTAAATAAATATTAAATAAATATTAAATAAATCTGTAACCAGTGGTTGAAATGTCTTAATATGTGCTGACATGCCACATTGTTATTCAAAATCAAGTAGAGACATTAATGGCAATGTCAGAGTAATTTAACTGGCTTTTACGGAAATGGAATTTCTTTTGTATGCAGAACCGCTACCACCAGGTACGGCAAAAACAGTTTAGACTAGATTTGTGATTTTTTGGTGTATATTTATTTTTTATTTTTGTCTATTTTCTTGTTGTAAAGGCCAATCTTGGATAATTATTTTCTTTTATATTTTTATTTGGTACTTGTGCTCATAACTGTTCATTTCATAGACGAGTTAATTTGACGATTGTTTATTTTACTGTTAACAGTTCTTTCTTACTGTTTCTTTCCTGTGTTTCAGGAGTTGCGTCCTTGTTCCTCACTTTCTGGAATGAATGAATGATTTTTGTTAGCTTATAATGTGAATGTGATTATACTTATGGATCATGTATAGTTTGTTTTGTTTTGGTTTGTTTGTTTTTTCTTTTCTCTCTCATGTGCTTGTCTGATACTTCTTCAACGTCTTGGTTAGTATGAATGATTGAATGAATGGAATGAATGAATGATTTTTGTTAGCTTATAATGTGAATGTGATTATACTTATGGAACATGTATAGTTTGTTTTGTTTTGTTTTGTTTGTTTTTTCTTTTCTCTCTCATGTGTGCTTGTCTGATACTTCTTCAACATCTTTGTTAGTAGCTAGGAAGTAGAGTTCTCCCAGTGTGGGAATAATAGAATGTGGTTTTCCCTCTTCTGGCCATAGAGAGTGCCTAGATGACTAGACAGCTGTGTATTAGAAATCTACAATTAAGAAACAAATCTGTGGCCTTGTCTACAATCACCTTGAAAGACATTTCTCTTGCCATGTGAGAGAGGCAGGCACTTGCACATGTCTGTTCTGAACACTACAGGGTGAGATGAATCATCCTCTGGGGAAATTAATTTCTTTTTAACTTTATTCCTTTACACATATGTATCTGAAAGCAGCAATGCTTTGTTGCTGTTGTTTGCTTGGATTATTTGTGTTTCACTGTATTTCTTTTTCTCTCAGTTGTATTATTAAATTGTCATATTTAATTTGCTACTGCTTTGAGAAAGACTTTGGGTCATCACATAATAGGAATGATTCTTTCTTAAACCAAATAAGTAATGAAATATTAGATACAAAGAGTGCACAGGTCAATAAACAAATAATACAGAAGTTATATGGCCTCAAAAAAAAAAAGTTTCTGATTAGAAGGGATGATTGTTTCTTATGAAGAGATCTGTAAATCCTTACACATCTTTCATTCATACTTTCTCATGAGTCAATGTCTCTCTGTTATAGCTAAAAATGTGTTAAGCTTTGTTAATCTGACTTATTTTTACTTCTACATATGTAATGCACTTTTCCTCTTGCTATCTAAATAAGCTTGAAAGACACAAAAATGATCTTCTCTAGAAGACTATTACTGCCATTTTTATTTTCTCTTTTTTTTTTTTTTTTTTTTTTTTTTTTTTTTAATTCATTTATTATGTTGGTAGATAAAATGTTTTAAAATGGGTGGTTGTTTTCCTCCAGAAGTTTCTTAAATATCATGTCAAAGCAATGCTGCAGACAGTTAACTTGAAAGGCACTTTTAAATTTTTATTTAGTTACTGTTTTTTGGCTGTGGAAATTATAACTTTGGTGTGCTCACTCAGAGGAATGAACCTGTACTGAGGCACAGGCTGACTGCAAACACCTATTCCACTTCCATCTGTTATGAGCAGAGGTTGTTTCACTGCAGACTTTTATTCTAGCATAAAATATGTTAGACAACCTTTTCTGTTATTAGATAGCTCCATTATCAGAGCTTGCTACTTTAACTCCATTTTGTTAGCAAAAAGAAAATAAAACATTACTTAACTGAAGGAACCACAGCCTTATTCAGTGAAGTTTTCTGAAAGGAGACGGACTCCTGGAAACATCTCATGGAGTTCTAGTGCATTTATCAACTGGAGACAGAGATCTTTGGTGCACTGAGAAACATGAAGTGGTGGAGGCACCTCACCATCCTCCAGCTTGCCTGGAACACCAAGGCTGAGAGACCTCAAATCCCATCCCTTGTTCCAGAGGCAAGCGACATTGAAAGAAGGCTTTGCCTATTGCATAAAGACAGTGTGGTCACTCAGCGAGGCCTTCATGAGCCGCATACACTTAAAAGTTAAGAAGAAAAAATTAGTGCATTAAACACCACTAAAGAGTCTAGAAGACTATACCACACTGGAAATTAATTTATACCACTGCTACCTGTTGAATTATTTTTCTTACATAAAGCTATTTGTTGCACTAATAGTAGAAAAATGAAAATGATTAATAATTGTCTGTAATTTAACTATTTTAGATTCGAAATTTGCTAGTACATCTCTTAAACAGGGATTTAACAAGACACCTAATTTCAGACTGATTTAAAATAGGTTATTTTTTTTGTTTTATCATTAAACTATTACTAAATTAAGCATATTTATTTAATACCTGATTATGCTTAACTAGTTGATATTTTGACATCAACATGACACAGGCTTTTATAATAAGCAATTCCTCATGTCTAGCTCTACTTTGACATTTAGAAATGGAAACATTATATAGAATAAGATTTTGGGTTATAAAAAGTGGGACTCTCGTTTTACAAGTTTTCTTTAATTTTCTCTCTAGTACTTTGATAATTTAATTAGGAGCACAGAAGCTTTTATGCTTCTGCACACCACTGCTGATCTAAAATGGAGACGTATTAACTCAGCCAAAGAGGACAGAAAGAGAAATATGTTTAATTCCAGATAATTGCATTTGTTCCAAAAAAATAGGAAAAAATAAATAAGGAACCAATAATTTTGCAAATAGATGATATTTTGGCTATTTGGATAACAGCCAATATTATGAAGGAGCCATCAGCTGTGATCACATTCTATAGCAGAAAAAAATGTAGGATTTTGACCTTCTACCACATCTCAGTTCATATCAGAAAATTCATTTCAGAATTTCCATACACTTTTCTAGAATGAGTAAATTTAGTAAACTAATTCTAGGCAACAGATGATTTCAGTACCTAAGAAAATGATATAGAACTTTTAAAAATTGTGTGCACCAGAGTTCAGAAATAAAAAAGGAATATAATTGAAATTTAATAATCATTCATCATTTCATTGCGAGCAAACTTTGTTTCTGAAGTTAGGCTAAAACAGTTCTTCTTTGTATGTTTTTCCCCTTGAATCTAAAAGCATATCCCATATTCAGCTGTATAAAAACTTCTTCTCATACCTTTTGGAAGACATTTAGTTTTGTTTTAAATCTTTCAAGGAATGGAAACCAAAGACACAAAATTATTTGGATTCTTTTTTTGTTTTGTTGGTTTTAGAGTTAAAATTTGATGAATTGTTAAATAAATCTACATAGAAGTAATTTGTCTGATTAATTGCATTTTTTATATTTATATATACTTTATGTATATAATACTAACAGCAAAAGCATAAACTGAAAGTTAGCTTTAGCTTCTGCTGAATTTTCTTTTGCTTCTTTTTATTGAAAATGAAGAGAGGTACTATCCTCTTGAAATGTCTTCCTTAAAATGTATAAATTTATCTTTCTCTGCTAAACTACACAGATTTGAGTTTCTTGGTTGTCTCCTTATGGGGTATATTTTCTTTATTATACATCTTTCACAAAACTTCCAACTTTTTTTATAATTGAAGTTAATGATAGCTTTTTAATTTTGGAAGAATTGCCTTTTGGTAGTTCTCCCATTTTTTACTTCTTTATTCATAATTTTTGTTTCTTTATGAGTTTTACTTTTCAACATGAAATACTGTCCTTCCTCTTCTAGAAAAAATAAAATGGCCCATCACACTATAACAGTTCACTTTCTAGTTTTAGCATTGCCAGCACCAAGAAAATTCAAAGTATCCCTTTCTCGTGCTATAATCAATTAATATGGGTAGATACATAACCAATTATAAAGAGGTGAAGTGCTGTCTCTTGTCTGCTTGAATATACTTAACCCATTATGATAGATATTTATAAGTCTTGTTCTTCCAGGAATCACGAAAAAATTCAATAACTTCCCAAAAGTAGTTATGAGAATATCTAAAATTAATTGATTTTACTGAAATGGTTGGCATTTATTTCTTGTCCTATCTTTTATGGATGAAGAGAAAAATTCATTTCTCTAATCTTTATCTCAGCCTATCACATCTTCAAAAAGTGACAAGTCTGCCCACGGTCTCATTCTTCTCTTTTGGAGACTAAACAAAACCTATTCTTTCAGTTTCCTGCTAGATCTTTTTTTTTTTTTTTTTTTTTTTTTTTTTTATGCCAAAAACTTGATGTGATATTTCTGCTGAGACTTTACTGCTCTTGAATGGAGCAGAAGTGTTACCTTTTATGTCTTATGAAAGCCTAGCTTAAAGGTGTCTTCGTCTACAGCAATGTTGTATTGAAACTCACAATCGATATTTGATCCGTTAAGTTTTTCTGCAGTATCCAGCTTGTAGCTTTTGATTTTGCATTTTTACATTTGCTAATATTTTTTTTTGAAGTTGCTAGTTAGAATTTCTCTTCTCTTTTTAATTGTTTGTTATGAGGTTTTTTGGGGGGTTATTTTTTGTTTTGTTTTTTAAATGAATTCTTCATTTCTTCGGTTTCTGTTAATGATTCAAGCTCTGCTTTGATGAGTTTCTGAATTCCTGAGGGGATTTCACCAGCTTCTTCTGTCCTCTGTTTTGACTAACCACTTTCAAATACTATCAACATGTATTGGCCTGAACTTCTCTCTCATTTTTTAAATCAATTTTGATTGCCATAATTAAACTGTGATGTGAAGACTGAAGAGATGACAAATGGAAAGCTTCCATATTCTTTATGATGTTGTTTTCTTTGGGACTGTTTTCCAGCTGTATGATGGTGCACACTCTCTCTATTTATTAGTGTCTTTTTATTTCTAATGTATTTCTGTATTTTCAAACAGCAATTAAAATATATTTTTCTATATCAGATTTTCTTTTCCATATCCATTGTACTGTCAAAACAATTTTAGCTGCTTCATCACATTCACATTTACAGACTGATGAATTCTTGACTTAATCACTACAAGAAATCATTACAATTGAAAATCTCATAATTTGGATTAAAAAGGATGAATAGAATGACATTTTACTATATCAGACTAGGAAAAACAGCAATCAATGATTTAATATATTAAATTCTTAAACCATACATCATGTCACTAAAAAATATTTTTCTTAGCCTATTTATTTAGACCAACTAAATGTTAGTTGTCCTAGTCTGGATTTTGAAACAGTGGCCCATTAGATAAAAAGTTAGTATACCATTAGCAGTTCTTCAAGGCATATTTTCCCTTCTTTTGCAGAGTTTATGCACTGTTATTCTTCATTTTTTATTGTATCTGTAGCTGTGTAATCAAATTTATCTGCAAGACATAAAGCCATATTGTGCCATTCATTTTTAAGCAGTATTCCCCATTGATTCCACTGAGGAATGCTGCTTAAAAATGGATGGCGCAATATGGCACTTAAATCTGCAATTACAATTAAATTCTATTAGATCTTAGCTGTAGGAGCTAGAAAGTAGATAATCTGAAAGCAGTAGTAGGATTTAAAAGCTTCAAGCTGCAGAAAAAATACTTGGTAGCAAAAATATTCATTTCTTCAAAAGATTAAGAGATTTGAGATTGATTCTCATACTTACGTAGTCCGTTCTTCAGTTTTTTATGGAAGTTTTTCCTTGTGGGTTCTTTCTTTTGTTAAAACTTCAAAGGCATGATGGAAAACATATGAGCAGTAAGCCCATAGCAGGGGCGTTTAACCCTGTAATCTTCTGCTGGCACTATAGAAAATTTTACTTTATAGCAGTAGTTAGGTGTACATTACAGGGATCTGTGGTTCTGCTGTGTGATTTTGCCTCTCTGCAGTGATCACCTACATTTCTTTTACAACTAGCGTATGCTGAAAAGTGAGAAAAGGTGTCACCACTAATGGTAATGTGTTTTATACTGTATCTTCTATTTACTAATGCACTGCCATAAAGAGGTAGAATTTAGTTCTATGACAAAGGTGCATGAATACTAATGATCAAGATAGAAAAGCTTAACATTTTAAGATACAGAGTAGGTGATACTTTGTTGTTGTTATGATAGGGCTTTTTCAAGGGCTGCAGGGAGTGCTATTTTACAAGACAAGATACCATTACAGTAAAGTCAACATTCATAGAAAACGGAACGTTTTGCCATTAAAGCTTAATAATGTTTCAGGGAAACAGTGAGCAATGCATCAGCACCCTGATTCTTATCACGTTCTTACCACAATCTAGTGCCTTTCTCTCCTATTAGTGTTCCACTGCTGATCCTGGAAAGCAGGACAAGGACAGCGTGCTGAGTGGTATTTTTGTATGTCAGAAAATAAACTAAAGCAGAAATAAATGTAGAAAGTGATACAGTATTTCAGAGTCTAAGCAAACATTATTAAAAAATGCTGTAATACTATTGGAGAATTACATTAGACAATATCATTTGTCTTTTGAACTTTTTGGTTGGTTGGTTTGTTGGTTTGTTTTATTCTGCAGGATTTTTTTCATTCCTAGGAAAATGGTGCTTAGCATTTATTGCTTTTTTGTGTTAAATAACACAGTTTACATTTGTAGGTGTGATGGATCTTTACTGTAGGTAGACCTTTCAATGCACAGCATAATAATTAGACAAGTTGATTTTCACAGTCTTTCAGTTTTTAACTTTGTAGTTATTAGGAGATGAAATAAATCACTGCACTGTAAAAATGATGCAAAGGCAATGAGACCTACATAGCTGAAACAAGTATAAGTGAAAGTCAATGCTAGCATTCTGGTAGGGGAATTATTATATCCAACCAAACAGCTTGATGCTAGGTATTTTCCAGAGCCAAAAATACTGTTTTTAATTCACTGTAGCTATGGTTTCATGTCCCTGGACCCATTGTTGATTTCTGAATAGTAATGTTTGGTGATGGTCAGGGTAAAATCTTGTCTTCCTGAAACTTCTGTCATTTTAAAGTAAGCATTTCTCAAATGGTAAGGAAGGAAATATGATTAGTGAACTCTATGGGTTTACTAGATTATCTCTTCCTCCTTCCTGATACGTTCAGACAGGTCTTGGAGGACAGTCTAGCTGCTGTAAGAACTAAATGATTTACCACTTAATGATTTATGAAGTTAAACATTCTCTCAGATTGCAAAGTTCAGCTGTGTGCTTACATCGTGATTCAACTTTTCTTTATACTATTTGTTTATGAGACCCAGGAATGCAAATTCTTATGAGGATAAAGAGTCATTATAGCAGCAGTTGGAAAACAATGGGAGGGACCATAAGGGAAAATGTAAACTCAGAAAGGGCAGAGTGAAAAAATCGAGAAGGAGAACACTTAAGTAAAAGAAATTACTATGAAATACTCAATGGAAGTATTTTGTTGTTGCTGTAAATTAAACTTTACATATATCAGAGTGACAAATAATTTATCTAAGTCCAGTCTGTACTGAACACGTTGTTGCATAGGCTGCAGGCAACTCTTGAGAGACTTTGCAGCTAAAGGAGTCCTGCTGGAAGTCTGCTTCCAGCCTTGTACTGTGTCTCTTGTCCTCTTACGTGACCAGATATCTGCCCACTATATAACCAGTGCAGATGTATGTTGCTTTCATGGGATTCAATGTGTGGGAAAAATATTTAGAAGTTTCAGACAATGTGTCGTATAAACATTTTAATTAATATCAATCATAAAAAGAAAATGGCATAATCTTCACCTTTTACAGACATTGAAGTTGTTTTAATTAGCGTTTATTATTAATGAGAGCTCAGATTTTGAAGGTGCTAAATTCTATTTTGTGGCTTTTGTTTTTTTGTTTTTTTTTTTTTTGTTTTTTTTTTAATTTGCAACAATTACTGGGTTTATTCTCTGTTTAGAAATCTATGTACATTTGTCAATGAAATTATTTTGTGTGATTATTTTTATACCAGATGTGATAATACTACTTTTCAAATATTGTGAAATATTTTGGTTACACATATTAATAGTTAAAAATAATTCTACCTCAGGGAACCAAGAACACTCTGCGAGTGTACTAGCTTTCTTAGAATCTTGTGTATGACACAAGCACAATTAGTTTCTTTGTTTCCCTAGCTTTAAAAAATTGTCCTGGTGACATCACTTTGATATTGCAACATGTTATAGATATTCTAGAGTGTTACAACATCAACACATCAACAACGTTACATATTTGGTAAAGATATGACTCAAAAGTCACTATTAATTTTAGATAAACAACCATTAATATCAGTAATTCGTAGTGTAAGACATTGCACTACACTGAATAAAAACTTGTAAAATTTGCAGCAAATTTGATTTTTATTTGTTTCAAAAATTCTGCATGTTAAGTTGAAGGAATTTATGGGAAAATGTATGTCTATTTAAAATAAAATGTTGGATTTTGTTCTGTTTCAAACATACTAGTAGTTTTGTAAAATCACAAATACTTTCCTTAACTGCATAACTTGTGGGAACAATAAAGAATAGGGAAATAAAATATCTGGACTTTATAAGTAATGGTCCACTATATGCTGAGTACTAAATATATAGCTATTAACTTATTTTTAAGTATTGCTATTGTGTGCTATTACTTCATTAAAAATTAAGAGTGAAATTCTGTCCCTTTTGGTGTCAATTGCATTGACTTCAGTGGAATAATAATTTTACCCTGAATTTTCAGGTTATTGTTTACCTGCTCAATGGGGAAGTATAATAACAATATGAGTGCTGGAGTGGGACATTTTTATTGGTCTTTGTTGCAATAACTCATTTATTCAACTCACAAAAAGTAAAGAAGGAAATGGGCTTAGGGAGAAAGTAATAAGTTTTTTGGCAATCTAACTTCTGTAGTTTTAGTGCTTTTGTTACTTATATTCTTCCATATTCTCTTCTGTTTCATCCAAAATCTGGAATAGAAAATCTTGAGTACTTACAAGCTGCTAAGCAGATCTGTTTTTTTTATCACAAATATTTACCACATTCAGCTAGTGAAGAGTTTCTAGTTTGTGTTTTTCAAATAACTCAAGGCAAGTACATCCCTGGATGTGAGAGGCTCAGCCAAGACTCTGTTGTTTCTTGGCAAAAAGTACAAATAATTCTATTACCTAAATATGTTTTCACAAGAAAGCATGAATTTCTGATATTTCACGTGACAGTGGATTGAGGGAAGACACTGAGGCTATTCTTTTAGCTGTAGAGAAGAAGATTCCGTGTATGTATGGTAGTCTCAGTGCTTATGCCGTATCTCAGAGTGGGTGCCTATCAGCAAGTCTATGTCCTGTTCTTGGTCCTGGCTGATTTGCCAGTCTCTAATATATGTGCCGTATCTACTACATGCACGTACACATATACAAGAAAAAGTCAAGATCTTTCTGTTAACCTATTTGAAATACCATGACTTTCACACTAGCCCATTAAATCATTTACAAATTGTGTATGCAGACTGGAGCAATAGGTACCATCTGCTCCTGTTTCAGGTGCACAGTCTGTCCAACTCTGCGGCTACACCGTGCTGAAAGGAACCCGTGTTAAGGCAAATCACAGAAATCCATGCTCAAAGTGATGGGGCCTTAAGCTGCTAGCATTAAAAGATGTGTATACTCTACCATATATTTTGTGTGAATTAAATAAAAGTAGTCTTAAAACATGTTTTGTAGCTACACTAACAAATAGCTTGTATTTGGTATGACAACTAATGAGATAAATTCTTCTGAAATAATAGTAAGAAACCCCTCTTTTTCTTATTTAATATAATCCAGAAGATATTGTTTGGAGAGCATGCCACAAGAAACAGACTTCTTTGTGTTTAGCGAATGAAACATTAGTAGGACTTATTTTAGAAAGTCACTTACATCCTAACAGAGGAAACAAATTTGTTACATAGATATGTTAACATTAAACTCATTAAAAAATGTTTTATAGTCCAAAGTGTTTAGAAGAAATATTGTAAATAGATGCCATAATCTTGACAATAGTTTAAACTACTAAATTACGAAGTGTGTATGAGAAGCAGGTAATAGATGTAGGAAAACATCAACACTTATGACTGTTTCATATAAATGCACCTGAACATCTGATGAAGAAAAAGCAGAAAAAAAGCACTGTTTCTTGCTTGACAGTTTTGAATAATTCCAAATATTAACTGCTAATGTTAACCTTTCAAAATATACACTGTTATAGTAAATAGCATTGTTATTTATCTGCCATTTTATCAAGTATTATAGCTATTAATGGTAGAATAAACATGATGATTGTGTGATAAATAAAAGTGTTTTCTCATAACTTTAAATATATAATGTTATAAATAATTGAGAAATAAATAAATGGTACATCATGTTCAGTCAAGGAATCCTGACTTCCTTATTTCATTAGTTCTATACATTATTTTGAATTATGAGTCTATTGTCATGAGTAAGAATTTACTAGTGTGTGGAAGGACTGCATAACCTATGCTTTTATCAGAGTATAAAGCATCATACAAAAGAATAATAGGTTTTTAGGCTGTGAATAATAGCATACTGTATATAACACACATCATTATTTTATTAAGATGGTTGATAAATGGTAAAGGAAAACAATAATTGATCTGGAAAACTGCACAGTGCCATCAATTCTGTTTTGATATATGAGAAGGTTGCACATACTCAGTACTGCAATGGATATACAAATTTAATGCAGTGTAGAAGTGTAATAAAATTTACTGTAATAGCATATACCAACATAAACCAACAAATCACTTTAAACTCTTTTTTTTAATGTATTATATTATTCAAAACTGATTATCTTCTCTTTCTAGCACCCTGTGGAAGCCGGTCAACAGGCTCTGAAGGCACTGTATTATCACCAAACTATCCCAAGAATTACAGTGTTGGTCACAACTGTGTTTACTCTATCACTGTTCCTAAGGAATTTGGTAAGTAGATATGGTCTTATTCATATCTTTTCTTTGCTTGGATACTTTCACAATTCTGGATGGTTTGTATGATTGCTTTTATATTAAACATATTACTATGAAAAAAGCTGTTTTAAACTGATATTTCTGTTTATACTTTTTTTTTTTTTTTCATTTTTTAGTGCACTATTTTCTCAAAATGCTTATATTTACCATTATCTTTTGAAATTACTGTTCATTTATTTTTGGCTCACTGTGACAACCAAGGTGTAATTTAGAATATTGCTGATATGCTACCAAAGTATATTAGTGGTACCAGTTAAGGTTCCAAGGCTCTAGAAAGTGTAAGGTAGTTCTAGAAAGTCCAGGTAATCAAGGGAAGCAACATTTGCCTAAAATGTATTGTAATATTGCTCTCATAATCCTTGGTTTCTCTGCATCATGAGACAATGGCATAGAGTTTCCTGAGGAATGAAATTAGAGCAGCATGTGTCTCTCTGATTTTTTCCCACATTCTCCATCAAAATTTCACTCCCATCCTATCATTTTTTTTGATGACTAGATGAATCTATTAAAGATGTGTTGTTCCACACAAAGACAGGGCTTTTACAGCACTGTTCTATCTCTTCCGGATTTATGAATTATTTTATTTCACTTTATTATTAAACAATGCCTATGATGACAGTTTATAGTTTGTTGTTCACTTTGACTGTTTGGTATAAGCAGAATGCCACATACTGAATATAATTTATTTTTTAAATATCCGTACTTCGGATTTACACTTGGATAAGTAGGACTGTATTCTGACCACATTTCAGCTCATCAAATAACAGGTGCCTGGGGATTGGGGTGTATATTTATTAATCTTCCTTCATGTTGATTCTGCAAACATTTTATTCAAATTAAAGGCAATCCTTGAACTGCTGTGTATCCATCTGCCATACTCATGATGACTGAACTCCCTTAATACCTGATTAATTTGTTCTATGTATAGCATAGAGGTGCATAGGCAACTACAAAATAAAGAAGTTTTTAAAAGTATTGTCTCATAAGCCATGGGAAACTCTACTTATTCCTCTAGAACATTCAGAAAAATTAAACACAGTTGCATGATTCTTGATTTATTTCTAGCTGTTAAAAGCCTATGCTTTTGAACCAACTAATTTGTTTTATATACACTGGAAAGATTATGTCCTCCCATTTCCATCAGTTCTGATGCTTAGTTTATGACACGGATGTCAACATGTAAAGAGTTCAAATTACTATGATAAAGGATTTAAAATTTTAGTGCTCATCATATCTTCATGTCTTTTACATTCTGGATAGAAATGTAATTTTGTGATTTCTGGAAATAAAGATAGAATTCCCAAAAAAAAGACATGAAAATGGGGAAAAATCCCACTGTTCTGCATAGTCACTTGGAATAATTTGACAAATACTCATTTTCTTTACACACTAGGCATGTTAAGAACAGTATTAAGGAATTCTGACCCTTTCACAGTGCTTTTATAAAACAAAACAAAAAAACGCCGACAAGGAGGAAAATCATGGTTTAGATATGATAATCCTGTCATACAAAGACTCATTGATGTACTGGGGATATGATTATTATAGAATATCTGTTATTTCTCACGAGCTCTTCGGCTGTCCTACCTCAGGGTAGACCTTTACACCTTTTTTCCTCAGCATATTTTGACAATTACACCAGACACCTGTAGAATATATCATGGAAGTATTTAATCCACTTTTGTGAATACAGAAAACACGAATGTTTGTGTTGAAAGAGAAACGTAAAAAACATATCTGGCTGTAGCCATTCAAAAAATGAGGATGACATGACACATGAGATAGACCAAAACAAGTATTTCCATTTTAGTTGCTTTTTTTCAGTTATACTCCCATGGTAATATGGCACAGAATTCCTTGCACTCAAAAGCTCTTATTTTAAAATACTAATCTTTATTTCAATTACACAGTGGTGTATTTTTTTGTAAGTTATTAATATGTTTTTTTTTTTAACCTGTGCTCTTTCTCAAATCTGTCATTACTAAAATTATGCCAGTAACAACCATTAAGAAAGTCAAAGTAATTTAACCTAAGTTTTCTACACTCAAGATGATTATTTGTCTCAGTCTGAAATTTTAAAGATTTGTGTAATGAATGTGTTTTATCTAATAGCTTTCATCTCTACCTCATCACAGTATATTCAAGTACACTTGCAGAGAAAGATAGCCATAATTTTTTAATGCTGAGCTCTTTAAGATCAGTTTTAAGAAATTATTACCTGTAACTCTCTTGATAGAAGACATTGCATTATGAAAAGAGTCTTCACTTGCAGTGCTTCATATGGATTGTGTTGGGATCACTCACTGACAAGATGGTCCCCCAGAAATGCTGGTCTTTGTGGAAAAAGACATCAGATTTTGTCTTGAATTCACTTCCTAATGTACATCAGGAAATGTATATTTGTCAGAGATTATTCACAACAACAAAGAGTCAAACAAGCTTTATGGAGAATGAAGGAGTACTCCAGCAAAGCTGCTGACATAAGATAATTTAAAGTAAATTTCATAAAGAAAGCAGCAAAAACTCTTCTTCCATAATTTTCCCTATCAATGTGAAATATAGCATTCAAATATTTGTTGAATGGAACCTCTTCAGGAACTATTTTGGCATCCAGTACAGCACATGAGATCTTATAATAGAGCACAGTGTAAAAAAAAAAAAAAAAAAAAAGCTAAACCCAGGTAAATATAGAAAAAAAGCACAAACAATGGAATAGCATATTCAGTGTGTAGAAGAGAATACATTGGCCTGGATTAGTTTTTGATGGAGTGAAAAGGTATTTGATGTGCAGCTTTTCAGGTTCTCAAGCCCAAAATTCTGCGGAAAAGTCATTGCAGTATGGACTTTTTTTCAATGTTTCATTATTCTGTCATGCAGAATCACAGTTGCAATATTTCATACCATGGCAGGTTTAAGGTAGAAGATAAATGATTCACAAAAGCACACAGTATGCCACAGGCAAAATCTTTTGTAAACACGGAAGGCTCATCTTCTTTGACACTCTCCCACTGATATTTTAAAATGTTGTAATGATCGTTAATTGTTCATCACTGAAATCCAGCACTGGTTACAATTAAAATGCAGCTGTTTAAGATTTTATTTTGTTTTCCTGATGCACATGAATTAATTTGTATGCTCTGCCCTGCGTAACAGTGTCATCTCTACTTCTGTTTAAATTAATATTTTTAACAGTAAAATAAATTTTATATTAACTTGCCTCAGCAAGTGACTTTCCTTTCTGTTAGAACAAAAAGATAAACATACACAGTAAGGTATATAAGTGTGGTTTGTGAGCTATGCTATCTGAAAATTAATATCAATTTTAAGTGGCCATCAAAAATTATGGAATTTAAATCAGAGCTCTTTTTTTTTTTTTTTTTTCTTCCTACAAAGAAGCTAAAAAACATGTATATCATTGGGAAAATGCCTCGTTTCCATGGAGACTGAACATTTGCTCTATATTTACAGCAACGTATGATATTAAAAAAATGACAAGCACTTTATTGATAAGCATGGCATTTTGGAAGAAGATGTCTTAGAATTTTGGCAATGAAGGTAGACCCAGTTTACTTAATACAAACAGGGAAGTTAAAATCCACTATTCTTTTCATTTCCTGAATAACTGGCTTATATTCACAGACACCTTTCTATCATACCGTTATACCATTTTTCAGCTTTTCCTTGTATCTTTTCTTGAATTTCTGTGTTCTGAGGTAGCCCTGAATTATTGTAAATAAGCAACAGATAGAAGAAGCAAATAGAGCCAAACAGCAGGGCTTTGGTATTATTGATATTATTTATTAGATCCTTGAAAGAGTAATTCTTTGCAAATACTGGAAAGTACACACACAACTTTTATTCTGCCAGTGAGGATTTACCTCTCCACCTTAATTTAAAATGGATGGAAATGTCTGGCTGAATACCTAGCTTTAATATTTTTAACCATGAACTAGGCAATTACTGAATTAAGCAATACTTTGCTGAATGGGAGGCAGAGATGACAGAGCATGATCTGAAATATCAAAATGCTACCATAGGCAGGAATCTCATTCTGTTTCCTACA
>KL272708.1:16181-26855 GCA_000699545.1 Podiceps cristatus
GCCTCTCCGGCATTGCCTTCCCACAAGTTCACAATGTCCTTCCGGTTCCCCTGCCCCATGTGGGGCCCTCCCCGGGGGTGGGTGGGTCTCTGCTCCCCCGTGGGCCTCCGTGGGTGCAGGGGCACAGCCGGCCTGGCCACGGGCTGCCCCGGGGGCTGCGGGAACCTCTGCTCCGGCGCCTGGAGCTGCTCCTGCTCCTTCTGCTGCCCTGGTCTGGGCGCTGCGGGGCTGCTGCTCTCACATATTCTCCCTCCTCTCTCTGGCTGTAATTGCCATTGAGCAGTTTTTTTCCCCTCTTAACTCTGTTACCCCAGCAGCGCTACCACCATCGCTGATGGGCTCGGCCTTGGCCAGCAGTGAAGGAGCCAGCTGGCGTTGGCTCTGTTGGACATGGGTGAAGCTTCTAGCAGCTTCTCACAAGCTCCTGGCAGCTTCTAATAAAAGCCACCCCTGTAGCCCCCTGCTACCAAGACCTTGCCACACAAACCCAATACAGTAAGTCAGCTCATCTTTCCTTCCCAAAAAGAGAATGGCTTCAAAACCACATGAATTCCAAGAAAAGTGACCAATATTTATTTGTACATTTTTTTTCCTCCCAGTTAATCATAAAACTGTATTTTTCAAGACAAAATCTTACAATTTTTGCATATGTGTTTACAAGAATTTGGCATAATGACAGAAGAGCTGACTGTATTGCAGGACACTTCATATAAAAACTAAAAATATTTTTAAAAGAGGAATCACTTAATCCAGAAATTTAATGAAATTCAGTTTAGTTGAGCATGACAACTAGTTAGATTAGGAGTATGGTACTTCAGTTTTTCTGATTTATTTTCTCAGTTTTCTGAAGTGTAGAGTGAACATCATGCAATACTGAGGATGTACATAAAAATATTATTATTAACAATAGAAAGAATTATTTGCTGTATGAGTAAAAGCAATAGATGATAGGAAGTTCATGCTCCTTTTCCTTTTTTCTTGGCATTCTTTCAGCTCCATTGCCCTGTTGTCATTTCTCTTTTAAACACTATTCTGTTAATGCAAGATTTTCAAAGGATCTTGTACTAGCATCTGAAAACATTAGAAGGATCTTTAATAAATTCTTAAAGCTGAGCTTTGAGAGCTCAGCATTAAAAAGTGTATGGAAGTCCTTTTCTGCAATTTTCTACAGTCGGCTAACTAATCTTCATTCAAAAGTACGTAAACAGCAGTGTTATCTCTGATAGAATTTAGAAACTCTGGCCAGAACTGAGACGTCATTGCACAAATGGTATCAGGCAGACACAGAAGTGGTTTTCTTCCCAGAGATGACTAGCCTAATTAAGGTAATACGCGATCAGGCATACAATCAGCAAAGCATTCTTTCTTTTCTTTTTTTTAATGCTGTGTGATCAGTATGGAAAGGAAACATTTGCAACATTGGTGTAAATCCTGCTTTATATTAATTTATCTCATTGCCAGAATCTTGTTTTGATTTGAAAATTCTGAGTGGACCTAACTGTGGCAGATGATACATGTCTTTTCATTTGACTCTTCAGTCAAGTTAATTTTGAGAGTTAACAAAGAACACTGAAGGGGGACAAGAATGGAGTCACGTTGCCTAGAACCAGAAAAATATGTATGTTGTGTACATTGTGCTAGAAACAAATAATACACCCACCCACCACAATGGAAATTGAATGTTCTCAATGTGCATTCAGTGTACATTGAATGACAGAATATGAATTTATTTGTCACTATTATTTTCATTAAATGTAAAAACCACCTTATTTGTTTGAACTGTACAATGCATTTTTAAGGCATGGTTCATTTCTTTCTTAAAGTAAGAATATATAGGTATATAATAAATACAATAAAAATAGGTAGAATCTGGCTCATTGTATTGCATGCATTTTAGCAAGAAAAGAATGTACAGGTGGTGAGCCAGAAACAAGAAAATTTAAAAGTCTATCTTCTGCACAATAAATGGACATAAAAAGCTTAATGGAAAAAAAAATATTCATCTGTAAGTGTACAATCTGGACCTTTGGAGTCAGATGTAGTGACATGAGGTGCATTTTAATCTGTATAATCCAAATTTAACCCATTGGTGGAATACGTTTCCTCTTGGTTTAGTTAGGTACCCAACTATGGTTGGGTCTATCTTGTCTAAGCCATTCAGATGCTTGCTCTAATCAACAAAGAGAGATACATAGTGCCGTGGCATGATTCATTCCATCTAAAAGACCTATGCAATTTCTGGAATGAGATAAATTCTTTGTAATGTAAAAGAAACAACATGGCCTCATTTTGTCATATTTGTTCTGGCAGCTACTGCAGGTTAAATGAATTAGAGAACATTGCTGCAAGTGTAATCTACGCCCATCCACTAGTCAAATTGCACACACATAGCTTCATGATTTTATCTTGTGAGTATATGGTAAGGCTGGCAATTTCAGATACGTTTCAGTTATTTAGCAGACATTTAAGGGCTTGAGCTTGTATAATTCAAATTCAGGTTTTACTTAGTGATTCCTCGTCCTCAAATCTTTTAAATTTAACAAAATCTGTGTCTTATTATTGAGCGTATATTACACAATAACATTCCTGAAATGTGGTTAGATCACATACTCAAAAAGAATTTCAGGTGATGGACTGCATTATGTTAGATATTCTACGGGAACAGGAAGCCATAGCCTCTCTACACAATGAATACATTATGGATTTATGTTGCCATCTGGAGAAAGAAAACAAAAGACAGGATTAGTTAAATGCTGTAAAGATTGTGTGTGTGTGTCTTTTTTGGGTTTGGGGGTTTTTTGGGTTTTTTTTTTGGTTAGTTGCTTGGTTGGTTTGGGGAATTTTAGCAAGTCTTAAGTATTTTCTTCTCCAGAATATATCATAACATACCTTGAAGTGCTACTTAAAACATAAATCTTTTTGGAGTTTGGTATAAAATGAATTATAATGGAAGAATTTAGGTTACATATGCAAACTAGGAAATTATTTTCCCACTGATGTAAAAATGTCTTTCTTTGAGGAATATTTTGAATAAGGTTGTGCCAAAGATTTTGGTTTTTCATTAAATTTCAAATACAGAGCAATAATTCTAACTACTTAATTCAGATATGAATAGGCTAGTAGCAATATATTGTATATTGAAGATATCTGGTAGATAGTGAATATATTTTTTACCATACTCTTCAGTATACATGAATTACTGTGATACCTGCTCTCCATAAAATAGTTGGAGATGGCAGTATAAGATTTTGGGAGAATAGAGGTGAGCATTAATTGTATAACTATTAACTTTTGATTTACTTTTCTAATTCAAGGCCAAGTCTGTGTCATTCAGATGCTGACTATATTATTTTTAAGAGTGCCAGAAGGTCATTTAACATCACTTTCCACTTATCTACGAATCTCCTAGGTTTATGAGAGGAAGGGACTGGCAGGTTTTATATACACAAACTCACAGCTGGGGAGTATTTCATTCATTGGTTCAGTGCTTAACATGCTTGCCAAGTGAGCAGATGCCAATAAAAAAGTCACCATAGGGTGACTTTTAAAGGAGATAAAACTATTCAATACATTTTTTAAAATAAAATTCAAAGAAATTTACTATTTTAGTTGCTTAATATGATTTGGAGTCACTTTTTTTAATGCTGCTTTTAGATTTTTTTCAGTAAAAAGGATTAGTTTTGGCTCAGATATTAATGATGGTTTTGAATATAATAATGACCAATTTAATACAGACCACTAAATAGCTTAAGCTATTGAGTTTGACTATAAAGATGGTAACAATATAGCTATCTTTTTAATTGCCTAATAACAAAGTGGAATGATGCTAAGACCGCATCTGTGGTCTTCGAAGAAATTCATGGCTTCACAATAAGTAAAATAATTTGACTGTAATGCCAACAAACTGATGAAAGATTTCTAAAGACTTTTTTCTTTTTTTTTTTTTTTTTTTCCTGAGGCAGTGTGACTCCAGCTGCTCCAAATATTATCAAACCTTGTTCACAGAAAAGGCTGTTATTAAAATATCTGAAATTAGTCTGGGTTCCCGATTCAAAATGACAAAGGACAGATGACATTATGTTTGTCACTTACATGCTTTCCAATACATGTTACTATCCGGAGGAGGAGATTGAGCAGTGGGAGATTTTCTAAACAATTCTGCTTTTTAGTAAGGTTCACTTTTGAAGCCACAGTTCACCTTGGAATTAACCTGGTTGCACATGAAGCCAGGAAGAGAGCAGGTAAGCTCTCCCTGGAAAACCTGACTCTTCAAGGATTAACTAGGCTGTGGAAATTTATAGTTCTGCTCTTTATGCCTAGGAATTACAGGTAACAAAATAATCAAGGGAAAGTGGATACATCAGTCTGTCCTGATGGGAAAAAGACCTCTTACAGCTTGTGATTCTTCTAAAAGCATTAATATTGCATATGTGACTACATAAAATCCCAGATAACTGGAAAGGCTAACAGTGGTTCTATTTAGGACATACAGTTTGACTATATATAAGGTACACTTCTCAGATGACAGAAATGAATGAGGTTTCAGTTTCCCTCAGGCTAAAGAAAGTCTAAAGCTCTATTCACCTACTCACCTAGTTCTTTAACAAATGGGCTATACAAAATTATGAAAAATGCAAATCATACCAGCCCCACAAACCAGTCTAGACTTCATCTAAGCAAATGGTGTTCTGCTAGAGGATTGGTAGATTTGGCCTTGTAACTCAGATACTACGTTCTGGAAATAAATCTTCCCGTCTTCATAAAATGAATGGCCCTTGTTTCTTAGCTATTCATAAATATCATTAGCTTTCATTTAAAAAACCTGATTTTTTTTTAAAGTTAAATGTATATTCAGTGATCAGTAGCTACAGGCCATTGGACCAGGCTTTTCTTTCTCTTGTTTTGTTTTGTTTTCCTGCATTTTCCTGCCTTCGTAGCTGCAAAAATCAATAGGGAAGTCATGCTAACAGAACAACTGAGGAATCTCCAAGTGCCTGCTCTCTGATACAGAAGTTTCACTGGTTGTCAGTAAGAGAGAAGCCAGGTAATCCATGAGGAGTCATTATGACCATTTCGAAATTTCCATCTTGAAGTAATCTGCTGTATTTCAGGAAAAAGATTGTTAGGATCAGGTTAGGACCAAGGAACTGCAAATTTTTTTTTACAAAAGTAGGCCCTGCTTATGTAGTTATAATTCATACTTCTCACCTTTCCTCTTCATTGTATTTCTTTGTGATATAAACCATTCCTCTCTCAAGTAAACTTATCTGTATTGACTCAGATGTTTGTGTTCATCACTGTGTACACAGACACAATCTTCAAAGGTTCAGGATTTCTCTCACTGATTTCTGTATAATTACCTTTGCTTAGAAAACAAATAAAAAAGTGTTTGCAATCCTCACTAAACTTTGCTTAGTATTTCTTCCAATTGCAGTCCTGACTGCAGAAATGGGTGATCATTCCACACTCTTAAAACAAACCTCTAAGCACTCTATTTTGCCAAAGAAGGGGTTTTTCTTTTTAGCTGTTGGCTGTTTGTATCCAATTATTTATTTATAACCATTTAAAAAAAATATTCTAGTTAAACTTGAAATAGAGCTGAATTGCATGTATTCTGTTAACATCGGTATATCTTGGGAAAATGTGATTAAATCCTCCAAGGAAAAAAACAAAAAATCCAAACCCAACAAACTTAGAAGCCAGGCTCCTGCATACAGTTTGTGGCAAAACCCCCTGTTTTGTAAATATTTAGAATTTGAAATTTGTTTTGAGAAGTCATTAAAAGACTCTCAAAGTATGGATATTTGGTGAGAGGAAATTGCTTTGAGTTGGTACCTAGAGAAAATGTTGAATTTCTGTTTTGGGAGCAGATGTGCAAAGCCAGTGAAGGATGATAGTCCTATTCTTTCTGATAGGTTCCATCTGGGGTACATCAATTAGGCAGGAGAATAGAAGAGGAACAGGAAAAGTAGTGTATATACGTATGTATTGGTACATATATATATGCATGTATGTTGTCAAAGGATAAAGCCTCCCTGAAAGCAACATTCAGCTAATGAGATTTGCTCAGCTCTAACTGATTTTATGAGTGTTGCATACACTGGAAAGAAAAAGGCAGACACAAACTTTGTTATTGTCATGGAGTAAAACCTACCCAAGAACACTGTTCAGATACAAGACACCTGTACCACACCTGTCCAGGTCTAACAGATAAAATTATTCCAGTATGTGCAGAAAAGAAGGAAAATAACCACAGATGAACACTGTGAAAGAGTTATCCTAAGATGGAAATGGTACATATAGCTGTCAGGATACCATGCAAGACTCAGATATGTCATGCGTTTGGTACAAGTACTCTGTTTCCCTGTATGTACAGTACCAGTCACAGTTTGACATGAGGAGCTCGTGTCTTGGCCGGTGTAAGTGTGAAATTATATATACATCATAGAACAGAAATCTTAGACTATCACTACCTACTTCTATCCATTACATTATCCATCCTGCTTTGTAAATATATTTGGGATTATACGTCATTGAGTGGTGTTGTTCTCTTGTTGTAACTATCACACCCCAAATTCCAGTCTAACAGTGTACATATTATATGTAACATTGGATGGACCTCTCTGCTTTTTGTGTTAATACTTAAGGCCTGCGTAGACATGTAATTTTTAAATATGTGTGATGGCAAACATCCACTTGTACTGTTTAGAAGTTACTACAGTCAATCAGAAATAAGTTTCTACAAAAACTTTTTTGTAATGTTTCTTTTCATGATTGAATCACCGAGTCAAACTGTTATTTCTCCAAGCCATCTATCTAGTCCTCGTGCTCTCTTCCTCCTTTTCCCCTTTCCCGGTTTCTATAAAGGACTGTGGATCCTTAAGCAAACTATTTTGGCTATACCTTCTTGTCTATACTTTCAGTGGTGACATCAGGAGGGTAGTAAAAATCCTCAAAATATTAAAATGTACTATTAAGAATTATTAAAAATGTTGAGACTTCATATTGTGTTGTATGGAGAGAGTAAATCTTGTAATAATATGACTTTGGTGGTTATTTGGTGTAAGTATTGTTGGCCAATGTTTGGTAATTTACAGGGAATAGTATTTTAAGAAAAAAATCATGTCTTCATATTATATGTCATGTCCAAATAAATACTTAATTAAGCTAAAAGCTTAAGTTAGTTTAATATACCTCTAAGATAAGCATGCTTTTTTTTTTTTTTTTATTTACAATCTTTATGCTATTGATCCACCTTTCTCTTCTTTTTCATAGAATCCCAGAATCATAGAATCATTTAGGTTGAAAAAGACCCTTAAAATCATTGAGTCTGACCATTAACCTAACACTGCCAAGTCCATAACTAAACCATGTCCCTAAGCACCACATCTACACATCTTTTAAATACTTCCAGGGATGGTGACTCCACCACTTCCTTGGGTCGACAACCCTTGTGGTGGAGAAGTTTTTCCTAATATCCAATCTAAACTTCCCCTTGCACAACTTGAGGCTGTTTCCTCTTGTCCTATCACTTGTTACTTGGGAAAAGAGACTGACACCCACCTTGCTACAACTTTTTTTCAGGTAGTTGTAGAGAGTGAAAGGGCCTCCCCTCGGCCTCTTTTCTCCAAACAACTCCAGTTCCCTCAGCTGCTCCTCATAGGACTTGTCCTCTAGACCCTTCACCAGTTTCATTGCTCTTCTCTGGACATGCTCCAGCATCTCAATGTCTTTCTTGTGGTGATGGTCTCAAAACTGAACACAGTATTCAAGGTGCAGTGTCGCCAGTGCCAAGTACAAAGGGACAGTCACTTCCCTAGTCCTGTTTGCCATACTATTTTGGGTATAAGCCAGGATGCTATTGGCTGCCTTGGCCACCTGGGCACTCTGCTGGCTCATATTCAGCTGGCTGTTGACCAATACCACCAGCAACTTTTCCACCGAGCAGCTTTCTAGCCACTCTTCCCCAGGCCTGTAGCATTGCATGGAGTTGTTGTGACCCAAGTGCAGGAGCCAGCACTTGGTCTTGTTGAACCTCATACAATTGGCCTCGGCTCATCTATCCAGCCTGTCCAGATCCCTAAGTAGTACCTTCCTACCCTCAAGCTGATCAACACTTCTGCCCAACTTGGTGTCATCTGCAAACTTACTAAGGGTGCATTTGATCCCCTCATCCAGGTCATTGATAATAGTATTAAACAGAACTGTCCCCAGTACTGAGCTCTGGGGAAAATCACTTGCAACTGGCCGCCAACTGGATCTAACGCCATTCACCACCACTCTTTGGGCTTGGCCATCTAGCCAGTTTTTTAACCAGCGAAGAGTACACCCATCCAAACCATGAGCAGACAGTTTCTCCAGGAGGATGTTATGGGAAATGGTGCCAAACTCTACATCCACAGCCTTCTCTCATTCACTAAGCAGGTCACCTTGTCATAGGAGATCAGGTTAGTCAAGCAAGACCAGCCTTTCATAAACCGATGCTGACTGGGCCTGACCACCTGGTTGTCCTGTACATGCCACATGATGGCACTCAAGAGAACTTGCTCTGTAACCTTCCCTGGCACTGAAGTCAGACTGACAGGCCTGTAGATCCCCACAGCCTCCTGGCCCTTTTTGTAGATGGTTGTCATATTTGCTAACCTCCAGTCAACTGAGACCTCCCTGATTAAAGAGAACTGCTGATAGATGATTGAAGGTTCCTCTTGGGTGAGTTTATATCACCCTGTTGAAATGAGATCAGTCAGAATTAGTATGTTAATGTGGAAGAGAAGCACAAGTGTGTTGTATTACTTCAGTATGGCTTTTCTTTGATTCTCATTCCTTTTTTCTTTTGGGAGAATTATCTTTCACTTGGCAAAGCTCTTTCTCAAAGATAGTTTCATAGTTACGAACTTTACAGGTA
Source organism: Podiceps cristatus (assembly GCA_000699545.1). Taxonomy (NCBI): domain Eukaryota; kingdom Metazoa; phylum Chordata; class Aves; order Podicipediformes; family Podicipedidae; genus Podiceps; species Podiceps cristatus. The sequence goes on from KL272708.1 coordinate 25,087, forward strand.
CTTAACTTTTGGGTTTGGTTTTATTTATTAATTTAGTTATTGCTAAAATACAAATACTCTTAGCATTTCAAGAGTCCAAATCTGTACTGTAGCATATACAATATTTCAATTTCCTTGTAATTTTAATGGCTGTATTTAAAGTTTTCCATAGCCTGTGTCACTACATCATGAATATCCAGCACATATGTATCACTAAGTTTATTAGATGGTTTAGACGCTTCTATTTGGACTTTTGGAAGATCCAAAGACTCCATTTGTGAGCTTTTATGGGCTTTTTTTTTTTAGGGGGGGGGGGGAAAGCATTGGTGTAATTGCAACCTGATGTTGTGTCATAATATCAGCGATATTTTCAATCTGATTTCTCAGGTGGTTTCATTCATGTCATACTGTCCAAAACCAGATCTGAGTAGTCTTAGCTCAGTGCTAAGTTTTAGCATCTTTATGTTGTATCTGAGGAGAATAAATTTTCTTTTAATCTCATGGGTAAAGGAGGTGTCTAAATTCTAGCGTTTAACGATTTTAGTGGTAGTTTAAGATCAGACTCACACCTGTATAAAATACAGTAGAAAATACAGACCACGGGAGTGGTGGTAATAATGAACCTCAAAATGAAAGTCACCTGGTTTTGTTCATGGCTGAAGCTTTTAGTATTGTAAATGTGAATAATTTGTATAGATAGTGAAAGGCATGGTAAAATCTCAGCTTCAAGGAAAGACAATGTATTCTGTTTACTGTAGATGAAGACAGTTTCTACTAGTCACTCAGGATTATAAGTTTCACTAATATCACTTTGATAAATGCAGAGTAACTAACATGAATTTAAAAAGTGTCATGAATTTCTACAACTTTATAACATCATTACAATTATTATATGATTTATTAATTAAAAATATAAATATGGTCATTTCAATGAGAAAATAAAAAAAATAATAAAATACTCATCATATTTAGGATGCATTCTTTATCGCTTCTGTACTGGTGTTCTGCTAAAAATAAAATTATAAGCTTATAGTTATGCAAGATCTGGTTTTGCCACAAATGAAAAGTTTCTTATGTAGCTCTTGAAACATTTTACTTTGGAACATTCCCTAAGTTTTGAGTTCACATTTCAGTTATAGATTCAGGCAGACTGGCAACACGTCTGTTGCCAGACTGGAAACCCTGATAAATGGTTACATCTACTTTAGGGATCATATTGATGAAGTCCTGTTTCTCCTATTTACAGCTATCAAATGGCTGGAATGTTTTCAATTTTTTCTTTATATACCTCTCAATAATTGATATTAGGGAATTTGTCAATGTTTCCTAATTTTATTATTTTCCACTGGGAGTTGTTTTGGTTTTGCCTACTAATGAAAAGAAAAAAATAATTATTTAACTATTAATTTCATCCACATGATTCAGTAAGCAGAAGTGATACTTTGTTTCAGATGAATGAACTGATGAATCATCTGATCTAAACAGTAACAATTACTAGTAGGATAATAAAAGATAATTATTATACTCAGAAAGCTGTTGTACTTTTAATTAGTAGCTTTAAATTAGCTGAGAGGTGATTGAAGAACCAAACAGCTTTTTCAAAGTGACTTTTCCATTAAATCTAGAACCCTTATTACTTAATTAATAAGTTGGCTTGAATTAAACCTCGTATCTTAATAAGATTTTTTTCTTAATTGTGCCTCAAATAAAGTAACATTGGATTTTTATTTTTTATTATTATTATTGTTTATTATTATTATTGAGTTAAAATTGTTTATTTCTTCTGTGTA